>CABHPH010045567.1:22605-65781 GCA_902168325.1 Peromyscus nudipes | reverse complement strand
GTGTGTGTGTGTGTGTGTGTGTGTGTGTGAAACAATACAATAAAGGAAAAGGAGGCACTAGCTTGAGAGAACGGAGCAGACATGGTAGGAATTGAAGGGAGGAAAAGAAATCGAGAAAGTGATGCAATTATAGTTTAATCTAAAATACATTTTTAAAAAGATCAACCAAGTTGCTTGATTAAAATCAAATAGTAAAAAATAATCACTCTTCGGGTGGTGGTGGCGCACGCCTTTAATCCCAGCACTCGGGAGGCAGAGGCAGGCGGATCTCTGCGAGTTCGAGGCCAGCCTGGGCTACCAAGTGAGTTCCAGGAAAGGCGCAAAGCTACACAGAGAAACCCTGTCTCGAAAAAACAAAAAAAAACAAAAAACAAAAAACAAAAAAAAAATCACTCTTAAATGTAACTAATGTTAAACAGATCTGAAGTCTTATACAACCAATTCAAGCTAGCCAAATGGTATCATTATCAAAACGCTGGTTTGTTTTGTTTTGTTTTGTTTTTTCATTAAATCTCAGAATTGCAAGAAAACTTGGTGATTTCAGGATCCTTGGGCCCTGTAACACTATAGACTAGAGAGGTTAAATAACTTTTCAAAAACTGAATAAGGAAGTAGCAGTTACATAAGACCAGAATACAAATCTCAATGGCAATATGCTTTCAATAACCTGGGCTGATTTTACTTTTTTCTGAGGAACAATTAAATCAATATACAGGATGAAAACAGAACTCTTGATGTTTTCATAAGTTATTTAACTGTAAGATTAATAATGTTTGAGACGAAAATCTATTTGTAAGGAAGGCCATATTATTTTGATCTCTGAGCACACGTCTTGATAGTTCTAACAGGTTCACTGATGTGGGTGAAAGTGCTCAGTGGAATCAAGCCCAGGGAGAGCCGGCTGCTGCTCATGGCTCCATCCTCAAAGCCTCCCTTAAATGCTCAGTCTCTGTCTCTGCAGAGCGCAGTGAACTGCCAGGCTGGGATCTAATTCAGCACATTATCTGCATTGACCAGATCACTGCAGAAGCTTGGCAAGGTTTCCTTCACCTGTTAAGAAACTAATTTATTGCAGTCAGACATATATTTATGCTTTATTTATATCTATTGGACAAAAGATTGTTAAAAACAATGGATGTTAAGAGTACATTAAAAGGGCTGACAGGCGGCAGAACTTCAGAGTTAAGACTGCCCTCAGCCGCTTGCAGCTCCCTGCCCAGCCCTGGAAGACAGCCTGCTGGCTTAGCCCTTATGCATCTTGGGCAGAAGCGGAGGTTTTACAGCTGAGGAAAAAGCTTGTGCTCCTGTAAACGTGATAAACAATCATTTGTTTTGTTTCAACACATTGGTTGTGTTTCAGTTTTCACACAGTGGCTGTTCTAAAACCACCCCTGCCTCGAGGGTCCTCCAGGAACCCTGAGGCTGCGGACCTGATTTGCATTGACTCCTGGTGACCTCCCTGCAGGCAGAGCCCTGAAGATGCCCTCCAGGAAATACAGGTAGAGTTTAAAACACAGGGTCTGCCTGTATGATATTTTTAAATTGTCAGAGTTATGAGAAAGAGAAACAAAAATTATGACTCAATGGCTCGTTTGCTTCCAAAGTGCCTCAAGAGTCTCCAGAAATATTTAGCAACACTCCCACTGCATTTGTATTATTTAGATTTATTTTCCTCGGAATATAGTCGTTTCTTTCCAACCCACACGTCCAAAGCATTCTCATTATCCTCAGAGCAGTCACATGACAGATGGTAATGGCTGTTTCTGTGTCAATTGTCATACTGTAAAGAGATTTTAAACTGTGGTTGAGACACGCTGAAGAGTATAGTGCCAGTCTTTTAAACATGGCAAAAGCTTGACCCTACTCTTTCATCGAAAGATCCAGTACCCCTAGCTAAGTCTTTCTTACTGTAGAAGCATGTGAATGCATGTAGGGTACTTAGGAAGCCTCTGAACTCATCCATTTATATTTGTTTAACTCAAAACTGAACACTGTGTTGGGGGGGCATTGCTCAGTAGCTACAATTGTCACGGTATTTATATTTGATTGGGTAGTTGCTTATATTTCTTACATTATAAGCAAATTTGTGCCTGTATGTGCCATGTGTTTTAAATGAGAACTGTTTTGACAAATCTACCAGAAATTCTTTTTAAACTCCTTGTATCCTCCAGAAATCTAGTCTCTAATAGGACCTTTAATAATTGTAGTTAGGAAACAGAGGATTAAAATTCCACTTTTATTTTACAGATAGCATAATCACAATAGACTACATCTACCGAAGAGAGTGACTGAGGCAAATATAGTATTTTACCTGCTTTGCAGTAGGAAGGAAGACAGAAGCAAATGGCTTTTCATTCGTTCAGATATTATTATTGTTCCTAACTAACATCTCTCTAGCCTATAAAACACTATCTCTTGATTTAAATTAAATAATTTAGTTTTTTGAGAATTTCTTGGGCACCTACTATGCTCTAATTTTAGAGAAAAAGATCACATAAAGGTGAAAATAGTTTTAATATAAATCAGGTATCATTTAATAGAATAAGCAAAATGATTTGAAACAGAGTATCAGTAAAGTTTTCATATATAAATGAGATTTACATATATAAAATGTCTTCAAAGTTATCATGGTTTGTTCAGGAGGAAGTATTAAGTGTGGAAGTTCATTTAAGACGGTGATAACAGTGTGAAGCTGTGAAAGTCCTTAACAAATATGGAAAATTCAAATTCTTTCTAATACACCCTCAGAGAGATAACAGGGGTAAGAAGCCTGTAAAGCTGGCTACGTAACTGTCAAGGGTGTTTATTTATATCTCTAAGCACAGAGTAGCAATCTAAGGCATTTGCTTATATAGTCACGATTATTTATTTAAAAAAAAAAAAGGTGTTACAATGCCTAACCCACCTGTACTTGAAAGACAACCTTGCAAGCATTAAAAAACTTACATTAGAGGGGAAGACAGTAGGTTTGGGAAGTCAGTGAAAAGGTGTTGTTACAATACTCTAGAATGGATATGGGATTATAAACCGCAAGACAAAATTCAAATGCGCAGTAGAGACATTTAAAACTTTAACAAGTTACAGATGTGGGTGAGAGGGAGAGGAACGAGTGATAAACAGTTTTGTAGCATGGACAACTGTAACCACCAGCCGCCACTGGAGAACTAACATGGGGCTGTCATTTGAAGAAGTCAAAATAGTGGAACCATTTGAATCTGAGAGATAGATGACAGAAAGGTGTGGCAGTTGTGACTGAAGAATAGTTTTGGTTTTCTGGGGACTTATTGAAAGCACAGATCTGCAGTGACAGAGCAAACTGGCGATGATGATGAAGGTCTGTCTGCATTGGATGGTGTCTGAGACCCACTGAGGGAGAGGCGGATGTCAGCCCATGCAAGGGCCGCCTAGAGAGAAGCTGCTCCCAGTCACCAGCAGTCAGGCCAGCATCCCCTGGCAAGTGCTGACCTGTTCCTATTTCCTCAGGTCTCTGCTGCCTCCCCATCCACTTCTCAGACAGCGCCCTGCAGACTGCACGACACATGGTCTTTCCGAAAAGCCACCAGCCCCTACTGAAGTTCACATCGATAACCTGAGACTAATAATAGAACCTAGAACTTCCTTTGAAATTGACTTCAGTTTTATCCCTGAAATTTATACTTCCATGTGCTCTGTGTTTAAATAAGTGTGTAACAACCGTGTTTTATGTTTGTAAATTTTGTTGCAAAATTATCCACCTTTTGCTGTTTAAAATCAACAGTATTTTCCAGAATTTTTATATGGAAAGTGCCATCTTCGGGTTAACATTACTTTTTCTTTTGTCAGTGTGTACGGGTAGTCCTCAAAACTCAGGCAAAATCTACTCGTACGCTTTCTACCCTGGCATCATTGTCCTATTAACAACCTCCTTTGGAATTAGTATATGGTTTGGTTTAGCACACTGTCCACAAATGAAGCTCATTTATTTGTGTTTGAGGACATTTCTTGTTGTCTTGGGAATCACTTAGGGTAAAACTAAAAATTCACTCTACTAGATAACTGAATGAATTGGGGGATCAGTATAAAATCTTAAGCAATGCCTTATTAAGATTTATTTATTAATTCAGATGTGGTGGTTAATCTTCATTGTCAACACGATGGGCTTAAGAATCACCCTGGCCTCTCACCTGTGAGTGGCTGAGTGTTTCCTGAAAGATTTAATTGTGTAAGAGGGACCCACTAAGAATTGGTGGGGCGGGGCGGGAAGGGGGAACCATCCACGGTCTTGGGTCTCAGACTGAATAAAGAGGAAAGAGTAAACCGAACAGTATTGCTTTCTTTCCTTCATAATTATGATGTCATATGACAGCTGCTTCTTACTCTGGGCCACCATATTGTCACTGCCAGAATGGACTGTCTCCTTGAACTATAAGGAAGTGAAACTTTTTGTTCCTTAAGTGGCTTTTGTTGGGTGTTTGATCACATAGGTGAGCAAAGACAATAAAATTTCAGGTTAAGATGTAGTTATGATGACCTCCTTCAGGTAATGTCTACGCTCAGGTAATGTCTAACATCTCGCTGTACTGATCTCCCTCAGGTAATGTCAACGCTCAGGTGATGTGCTCTGCTGACCTCCCTCGGGTAATGTCTATGCTCAGGTGATGTGCTCTGCTGACCTCCCTCAAGTAATGTCTAACATCTCACTGTGCTGACACCCAGCACTTTGCTAACATAGCACTTTCAATGCATTTTACAGATGGCAAAGGGGAGTAAAAAAAGTAAGTGATGCTTGAGTACACAGCTCAAAAAAATAAAAACAAAACCAAAAAAACCTAAAGCCTATTGCCTCTGTGCTTTGTGATGTGTTAGAGAGGAGCAGAAACAAGTTTCCACATCCCCAGTGTAAGGGTTAGCACAAGTGAAGTCAGCAAGGCTGGTTGCCAAAACCATAAGCCATGAATTCCAGGAGAACTGTTGTAGAAAACGTATTTTCTGGGTGCTGTTAGGCACAGGACATAAAGCTTCCTACACACATTCGCTGACATAACCTTTGGCTAAACAGTTTGTTTTGACTAAACAAATAGCCTCTGAATATCTAACTTATAGTCTAGTATAGCAGCACCTCTAAAACATCAGGAGCTATACTCCTTTGTCCCAAAGATAAAGATAGCAAGAGAAAGAACAAGGTACAGTGAACAGCACTGAGGAGCTACACAAACCCCACATTTCCCTGTGGAGAACTGAACTCAGGCTGTAAGAGCTGCTTTGAGAAGAACAACAGGAAAATTCCTGGAAGTTTGTGTTTTCCTTCTTCAGTCTCCAATTTTCTCAACTCCAAACACATGCAACAGCAACTATAATGACTGCATGATGTCAAGATATGGAAGCCTGTCACCTTTGTTGATAGAACCGACAGCCATGTGCAATTTCCTTTCTGGAGCTCCTCTGTAGGGTCAGAGTAATACTGTCCAATTAGCTTGTGTTATCTTATCCCCATTCCCACCAGCATGTGCACCCACAGAGAGAGAGAGAGAGAGAGAGAGAGAGAGAGAGAGAGAGAGAGAGATTGAGAGAGAGAGGAACAAAGACACACACACACACACACACACACAGCTCCCTAGTGAAATTTCTTGGAAGCTGTCCCGTGTGGGTTCAGGCACACTAATTCTTCTCCCAGGATTAGTTCTGGGAACAGGCTGAGAAGTCATTCTGGACTATCCAAGGAGCCATTAAATGCTCACTGGCATTCTTTGTTTCCTCCCAGCTATCTGTTCTCCTTTGAAAATGGGCATTTTCTGGCATGGTAAATTCCAAGCAGAAGTTAAAAGAGTCTTGCACTTGTGGGTTCATAAGAAGACTATCAGTAAGATCCATACACCCGAAACCAATAAAACTGCATAAGGTAATTTTGTCTGTTCTATCTTCACAAAGTCACTAGATGATATTGCAGAGCCGAACGTGCTTATGGATCTCTCTTTTCTTCAGGACCATGAACTGGAACACAAAGAGAAACGCAAAGGAATAAAGATATGATGCTTAACCCAACTGGGGAGTGATAATAACTGGTGTTTAAAAAAACTGGGGGCTAGTGAGATAGCTTAGTGAGTAAATCTGCCTGCTATGACATCTGATGGTATGAATTCAATAATCAGTTCTCATTTGATGGGATGATAGACCTGCTCTCACATATTGTTCTCTGATACCACACACGTGCTTTGTCACGTCCAAACCGACACGTATACTCAGATACACCACGTACACTTAGTAAATAGCTTTTAAGCAAATAAAAGTGGGGGTTGGGGAGATAAGTAGTGACCACCCCATAGCTTCTTCTCCTGTATTTGTTGAATATTCTGTACCTCTGGGAAACCAGAATAACGTATCACTTTGTAAGTATGGAAGATCAACGTGTTAGAAGACAGTACTCACCAGTGGCTGATGCAGACTATTAGGTATTGTGAAGCTGAATCTTGTCAATCAAAGTGATGGAACTGAGAAGCATTTAGGAGATTCATAAACCGCACCCAAGGAAAATGATCAGAATGGGTGGAGTCATCCCAGGAATGTGGGTCTGGATGGAATAAAAGGCAGGAAAGGAGGAAGCCGCTTCCTGAGGTATCCTGGCTCCACTTCCTGGCCACCACATGTAAGCTGTTCCACCGCCCACCATGCTGTGAACCCTGAGAGTCCTGACAAGGAGAGGAAAGCACCTCTTCCCTGAAGTTGTTTCTGCCAGCAAAGTCTTGTTACGTGACCACAAGAGAAAACAAGAGCTGCGAAGAGATTGCCATAATCGCTTCATGTATGGAAGATTAACCTCAGTAAGCAAAATACACTTCAGGAAATAAAAATGTAAAAGATGAAGAATAAAGAAAAGGTAAGGTGTGAAAGTATTTGTCTGGGTCCTGACCTGAACTTGCTCATCAGGGGAGAAGGTTCATCAGAATGCTGAATTGTGATGCCCTAGGTTTCAAATCACAGATGTGACAGAGTTTTTAATAAAGTGTGTCTGTGCGTGTGCATGTTTGTGTATGTGTGTATGTCTGGAACGTTCAGGGTCTTTCAGCTGCAGGGCTGATCTTCTGTTAGAGCACTAAGCAAAACAGAAAAGTGGTTCTTTAGTAGTCTTTACAAGTGCTATATAAAGAGAACAATATTCCGAGGCAATCTATTTCATGGTTTAGAATAAAGAAAAATAAATATATTCATGGTATAAATAAGGGAGTAAGACAGACCACCTACTATTTTAAAATAAGAAATAAACTAATATGAATACTTGGGTAAGTTAAAATAGATTCTACTGTACTTACTACCTCTTTCCTATGCAATATTTACACTGAAATACATCCCAGAATATAAGCCATACATTTCCACTAAGCATAATATGCACATTAAAAATACTAATCATATTCTCCTTTTGTGTTCTTCTTTTTTTTTCAGTTTTTAAAGACAGGGTTTCTCTGTGTAGTTTTGCGCCTTTCATGGAACTCACTTGGTAGCCCAGGCTGGCCTCAAACTCACAGAGATCCGCCTGGCTCTGCCTCCCAAGTGCTGGGATTAAAGGCGTGTGCCACCACCGGCCGGCCCTTTTGTGTTCTATAATATCATTATGGTGACATCAGATGATGGCAATCAAACGTCACTTGCTGGTATGGGCCAACAGAATTTCAAGAACACGCCTAATGGACATGTAAATGAAGAGCAGCCAGAATGATCCGCTAAGGGCAAAGTACCTTTCTTGAACTACATGCTTTATTCTAGCAGAGTAGTCAATTTCTGATGACACAGAAGATAGCTTACATATTCTGATCTAAGAAAGCAAGGCATATATAGTGGGAAGGGAATATGACAGGGAGTAAGGAGTCATGAACTGACACTCTAGGAGGGCCTATAAGCATTTAACCTTGACACTAACTTGAAAACTTAATCACTATTGATTGGGAGGACTACCGTGCAAATGCCACTATTGTTGCATTGAATCATTATGGTGAGTACTCGATATTTGCTCACTGAATAAGCTAATGATGAAATCAATCTACTTGGAGCTCTACTTCAGGAATTGCAGCGTGAGGAGGCAGGCAACTGCCTCCACTCCATAGTCCACTGTATCTGCAGATTCTTCTTTGAAATAGTTCAGTGAACATAAGGCCTTCTTAGACAATTTGAGATGGATTTTCTCTTCGAGTTTTCTAACCGAGCGGGTATTAGATCATAAATAAGTTACCCAGGACACATTGTGTAACGGTAACTTGAGAGGGATGTGCTAATGGAGTCCTGAGTGATTAATCTGTATTTCCTTACTGTTTCTCAATTTTCTGTTACACTGCAAAGCATTTACACTCCTGATTCAGATCTTCCAGTTCTACGCCAACTGTGAAGAAAAAAAAAGTGCATAAGCTAACGAGATTTTTTTTCAAAACACAGTGTAAATTCTTGTACCTGTACAAATTATAACATTTTGTCTGCATCTCATGACTCTTACACCAAAAACTGTGAGTAAGTTCTCAGAAGTTTTTACACACATGTTTGAGAGGAAGCAATCCACCATTATTGGGGTTTTCTGACATGCACACTCGTCTAGATATGGCTCCCAACTACCCCATAAAGTGTTCGATTTTCTGATATGAATATTGTATGTTAGCTTTACTCATGGCTCAGAAAAAGTTTTATCTGACTTGTAAAGGTTTGCAGTGCTTCAAACAAGAGTGCCTGCATTGAAATACAACTTTAAAAACGTTTATGTATATGTGACTCAAATCCAGGGCCTATTTCTCCTCTGTTTCCAGCATGCTGTTCAAAACATAGCTTAGATCTACCGGGAAGACAGAAGTATTTTTGGCAATAACTCGGAAATGTCTCTAATCAATATGTCAGTGAATTATAGGGCTGCAGGCTCACGGATAGCCATTTGAATATCAGGTGCATGGCCTGAGAAATCAAAACAACTGTATCCATATGCACAGCTATACAGTACAACACGGTGATTCTGTTCTTTATGAAAAATGTGTCCTTGTTGTCCAGTTAAAGTAAGAAAATTTGAAACAGAAAGGTGTAGAATTTTAGATAATGTATATCTATATGTTGACAAATGAGCAAACTTTAAGTTTTTTAAGGCTTCCCTCATGGAGAAAAGTGTTTCTTTGGGCTTACACATTTTTAAAGCCATATACAAGCTATACCAAATATTTCAGTACATTTGCAACCTTGGATTCGGTCTTAAATGCCTGACACTGTGGCATAGACTAGAAAAGACAAGCACATTGTTTCTTCTGAAATCTCAAATTGAAATTGGACAGAGAAAGTGTTGGACCAAAGAGTTGTTAATGGTAGTATATGTAGTGATAATTTCCCAGGATGCAATAAATAAAACCAGTAAGATCATTCTCAGCATTTGCTAACATAATTCAAGGTAGCACAACCATTTATTGATAAATATTTTCGAAAATAAACAGGTTTTTTCATCAGAGCCTAGCAATCCTTTATGGCCTAAGAATTCCACTGCTAGTTATATGTACAATGGAGATTAACATAAATGTGTTCACCAAAGATATACATTAGAATATCCATAGCTGATATGAGTGCTTATCAGGAAGACGTATACTTAAGTATGGTAAATTTTAGCTGTTTCTATAACGTAATATAGCTACAGTGTGACTATGACTGTTCCCATAGGCTTCTGTATTTGAATATTTTATTCTCCTCTAAAGGAAAAACTTGGGGAACATGACAAGGTACAACCTACATGGGAAAAGTGGGTCCCTGAGGTGTAAGCATTAAGGGTTACAGCCTAGACCCAGGTCTTGCTTGGTATCTGTTTTCTAATCTGTTGAGATATGAGTACTCACCACCATGATGTCCTTGTCTGATGAACCAAAACAAATTCTTCTTCCTTTAAACTGACTTTCCCAGATATTTGCTCACGGTGATGAAAAGGGGTCACTATGACATAAATTATTATTGGAGAGTTACATAAATTATTCTCAGATTGCTATGGTGATAAATCTAGACATAGAACAAAGCTTTCAAAAATGATTTGTAGAAGGAATGTGGAAGAGTTTGAAGCTGGTGACTAAGAAACCTTACATTGGTATAAGCAGAGTTTAGGGAAGCATCCTGGTAGGAGTTCTCAAGACCAGAATGCCAAATAAAGGCAGACAGGAAATCCTTGACCCGTAAGGACTCAGAGGAACACAAGGCCTCTATTGAGCACTGAACTAGAAACTACCAGTCTTAGTTAGCTTTCGTTTGCTGTGATAACACATTGACCAAAAACAACTTAAGGGAGAAAGCAGTTTGTTTCATTTTATAAATACTAGGTCATAATCCATCACTGAAAGAAGTCGGAAGTAACTCAAGGCATGAACTGAAGCAGAGACCATGGAGGAACACTGCTTACTGGCTCAGCTTGCTCTCGGATGCAACCCAGGACCAACTGTCTAGGGTGGCATCACCCACAGCAGTGTGGGTGATTTAATCATTAATTAATCATTAGCCAAAAAAAGTCCCATAGTCACGGCCTACAGGACAGTCTGATGGAAGCAATTCCTCCAATGCGATTCCCTGTCCCCAGGTGATTCTAGGCAGGGTGACGAAGCTTAGCAGCACAATGCTGTGACACCATGCTGTAGCCTGTCAAGGAACACTTGTGTGTTCTGTCTACATCTTCACAACTCCAGTGAAGCTGAATTTAAAGTGACCGACAGATCTGTTTGGTGATGGAAATTTCAAGACCACATAACATTCAAGCTAAGGGATGGCTATTGCATCTACATTTAGTGAGCTGTAATGCCGAGAAATCAAAGTAGAAGATGAAACAGAAAGAAGAAAGGACCTTCTCAGTCAAAGCTGCAGATAAGGCATGTAAGGAAAATGTGGCTGTAATCAGTAAAGAGACTTCTGCTATTAAAACTAAATACAATACTTCGTATTGAGATTGTTGGAAAAGTGGATCTTAGGGGCTAGATCCTACTCATCAAATGCTCAAGGGTGTGACAATTCAAAGACAATGGAAAAGCTTACATTTGGACAGAAAGTGAATAAATAAACAGTGCTTGCAGCATCCTGCTCCAGCAGAGATACCTAGGGAAGTGTTTTCTCCTGAGCCAGGCAGGCTACCTTGGATTACTGTTGCTTCTGTGGCCCAAGGGGGTCAGGTGACATCTCTAGCTGTCAGCAGAATCTCATGTTGTTTTTGTGATGCTTCTTTTGTAGCATGGATGTCAGATTCTGGGAGTCATGAAGGCGTGCACCAGAGTTCTAGAAAGCCTCTGAGGCCAGACAATGTGCGGTAGGTTTGTTTCCCCTGAGTGGAGCCGCTGAGTGGGTTGTGCAGGAAGCTGTGAAGGTGAATGTTGAGATCAGTGTGCCCTGCTCTAAGCTGGTATGTACTTATTTTGTAAATTGGCAGTTTTTAGGCTGGGTGTCTCCATTTTACAAGCATGATTTAGCTCCATTTTTAGTGCAAATACCAAGGCAAATGCCTTTACACCTCTTTATGCATGCAAACACCACCACGTGCCCAGCACCTCATATGAGACACAGATTGCTAAAAAAAAAAAAAAATTTCTAAATGTAAAAGGAATCGCCATACAAACTTTCAAAGTAGTTTGGAATCCTATGAGAATATTGTCATATTAAAATCTTATCAATGAAACCTGTACTGAGAACTTATCACACACACCAGACCAAGGAAGAGTACAACATTCCCACTTCATGTAGTTCACTACATAAGGAAGAGGAAATCTAGTACTCCACCAAGTATGGCCCTCACTGATGTATTTTCTGAGCACTCAGTGTGTTCAAGAAGAGACCAACAGGCAGAATACTCCTGTCCGCCTTATGAATTTTAGCTCAGCTTGGTCTCGATTGCTGGCAAGGTCTACTCGAATTGTTCTCTGTTCATCTATCTGTCTGCCTGGCCTGGATCTACACCTTTCCTCCAAGGCCCTGAAGGTCTGTGCCTCATCTGTGTCTCCTTCATGGTCCTACATCTCACCTGTGCACTTTAACTCAGCACCACCATCACTCCGTTGCCTGACTCTGCAGGTCATTCCAGCAGCTTCCTGCAGTAACCCCTCTATATCAGTTTCAGCCCTCTTGCTCTGCCTCTAGCAAGGACTTCTTGAACTCTTTAACGCTCCTACAGGATCTTTACCTCTTCTGCAGCCATTCTGTAATCTACATATATACATAAATGAAGGGATAGATGACAGACAAATATGGACAGAAGACAAATAGATGACAGATGTAATTATTATGTCATGAGTAATGTTGTGTGTGTCATCTAAGAATTAATGTTACTAATATCATAATAAAAGACCTGTGTTTGCAAATGGCCAGCTATCAAGGAAATTGGGATTATATTGCACCCTACTGCCAAAGAAACAGATACAACTTTTGAATTTATTGTTAGTTAAGAATACATGCAAGACAAGTGTGTCTGTCTCTTCCATAGCAACTCACGATAGCCAAGCCAGATGAGATTTCAGGATATAGAAGATGCTAGAGGTTTGATTTGTTTACAGAGGAAGGCTCCACAGAGAGCCATGGAGACAGCCCCATGGAGGGACCACATACTACACAAGCTGTGCAAACTCACTGAAGCTGGACATGGAGCACCAGGCTTTAGTGCTTGTCCTGCTCGGCTTTGTCTGGCTCTGCCCTGAGGCATTTTTGCCCATTCTTCCCTTAAAGAATCTGAATGTTCATGTCATTGTATACTGGGATTGCATGACTTTTCATTTAATTTTTGAAAGAACCTAAGAGTTAATGCACTGCCTTTCATCTAAGAAGAGACTGAACTCTGGGCTTGTGAGCACCATTTGAATTGTGAGGTGACAAGGACTTTTGAAGTTAATATAAATGCATTTTTACATCATGATATGGCCATAAGCCTACAGAGGGTGAAATACGGTTTGCATATGAAATGACCCCACAGGCTGAAGTGCTGAAACATTTGGTCCCCAGCTGGTGGTGCTGTCTTGAACAATTGTAGACCCTTCAGGAGACAAGTCTTAGCTGGAGGAAATGGGTTACTGGGAGAGAAGGGTTTAAATATTATTGGCCTCAGTTATGGCTTGATCATTCTGCTTCTTTTTACAAACAATTGCAGTCATGTTTTTTCTACCATGTCAGTTGTATCCCCTAAAACCATGAGCTGAAATAATTTTTGTCAGTTCTTGGTTCCCTACAACAAAGAAAGTTAATAATGTTAACACTAAATGGCAGCAAAAATGATTTGTCCTGCTTAGCTGAGAAGATTCCTGCCAACAATCTTTCAGCAGTAAGAATGTTCAAACGGCCAAATTTAATAAGTATAAAAGTTTCTCCACTTAAATCCTTGCTTAAGTTATTCATCAAGTTGCTACTCACTATTTCTTTTCTTTGTTTTTATTTTGACAATTATAAAATAACCAAGCAACGAGTAAGGAATCAATTACATGTAGATATTAAATATTGTTTACATTAAAAGTTCTCAAAAAGTTCATATGCTAAAAGCTTAGTGTCTAGGGTGGTGCTAGGAGGAAGTCCTCAGAACCTTTAGGACAGTGGTTCTTAACTTGTGGGTCAAGTTGAATGAACCTTTCATAGGTTGCCTAAAACCATTGAAAACACTATGATTCATAACAGTACCAAAATTGCAGTTATGAAGTAGCAATGAAAATGATTTTATGGTTGGGGATCACCATAACGTGAAGAACTGTACTAAAGGGCCACAGCATTGGAAAGGTTGAGAACCACTGCTTTAGGAGATGCAGTCTTATGGAAGATCCTCAACAGAGACTATCAGATGCAAAACACTGGATGCATGACTTGTAATTTCTGTTTCCGCACTCAAATTGTACGCAGGTTTGTGTTTCTATACAGCCTCTGCCGTCTTCTCCTGGCACCTAATAAATGCTGGAAAAAATAGATCTGTCTAATCTAGGAATCAAAATTTAATAACCATGAGCTTAATAAACCTTCCTTTATAAACCTTCCCAACTTTGCTATTATAGTAATGGAAAATTCCCTAATGTACCCAGTATTACATGGCTTACTAATATTTATACTAAAATACATGTCGTGATTTGAATGTAAAGTGTCTATCATAAGCCCATGCGTCTGAACACTGGGTCTCCAGCTGGTGGCCTTGCTTTGGAAGGCTGTGAAAACTTTTGGAAGTCAAATCTTACTGGAGAAAGTGAGTCAAGTGGCGGGGTGGGCCTTAAGAGTTCACTGCCTAGAACAGCTGACTTCCTGTTCCCTCTCTGGTGTCCGACTGCGGACGCAATGCGACCAGTCTCCTGATGCCGTGACAGTCTACCATGATAGACTGTGTCTCCTCAATCTGCAAGGGAAAATCATCTCTTCTTAAGTTGCTCTTGTGAAGGGTTGTCACAGCAATAAAAAACAACTAATGATTAATAATAATTAGAAAATATACTTGTTTTTATTTATTATTATTTTATTGAACTATAATATTTGTGCATATTTTTGAGCCATATATTTAATTTTTAATTAACATATATTTCATAATGGTCAACTCAAGGTAATAAGCATATATGAGCTTAAAATGTTACCATTTCTTTATGGTAGATATTTTCCAATTCTTCTCCATTGTTGTTGGTTGTTTTAAATTCCCCTCATGTCAGAGTACACTAGAAACTATTGCTCCCACTGAACAATTACACGGTCCCCTCCCCACGCCTCACTCTTTAGTAACCATTCCCCTGCTTTTATCTCACAGTAATGGATTTAAGATTTCCCTGATAGATGAGATCGTGGGGCGCTCCTCCTTCTAGGTTTGACTTATAGCACAGTGTTCTGCATCTTCATCCACAGTGTGGTAAATTAGAGACTGCATTTGTTTTTACATCTGAATAGTGCCATGTTTATACTCTAACACATTGTCTTTATCTATACCGTTTTCGTGGATGTTCAGCTTGACCACACCCACACGTGGCTGATGTGAGAGTGAGGTGTCTTTTCAGGACGTTGTTGTTGTTGTTACCTTTCTCTATATACCCAGCGGTGAGATCGCTGGACCACATGGTAGCTACACTTTTCTTTTTCTTGTTTTTCGACAGACCCATACTGTTATCCAACTGGCTGCATTAATTTACATTTCCACCAAAACAGCTAAATATTATTCATTCTTTATCATTTCTAGCATCTGTTATGTTCTGTGATTTCTTAAAAATTATTTCTTTCATTTGTTGAGATTGTAATACGATTACATTATTTCATCCTTCCCTTTTCTTATTTCAAACCTTTCCATATACCTGCCCTTGCAATCTTTCAAATCTTTGACCTCTTTTTTTAATTAATCATTGTTACATACATATATGCATATACACACATATTCCTAAATATGCCAGTTGGTTTTTTGTGGATTTTAATAATAGATATTCTCACTAGGGTGAAGTGTGTGATGACTAATATTGATTGATAACTTGACAGGATCTAGAATCACCTAGACAACAGGCTTCTGGAGTTGCTTACAAAGGGTTATCTTCATTATATTGATTGGGGGCGGGGAGACCCACCCTGACAGCAGCCAGCACCATTCCTTGCCCTTGAGTACTGGACTATTTAAAAATGAAAATAATTGTTGAGCATGAGCATTTATCCCCCTCTGCTTTCTGTTTCGGACACAGTGCAACCTGATTCCTCAAGCTTCTATCTCATGACATTCCTGCCATGATAGAAAGTGCCCTCAAACTGAAAACCAAAATAAACCTTTGCTTCTTTAATTTGCTTCTACTAAAATATTTTGTCAAAACAATCAGACAAATAACTAATAAGGCATATCCAATGTATTTTTATATGCTTTTTCCCAATAATGATATTAAAACTTTTTCATCTGTCTGTCAGACATTTGCATAGCATCTGAATTCCCAAAGCTCAGGGAACGTCATAGAAGAGAAAATTAAAGGATGGAAAAGAATGTTGTGAAGTCTGGTGTCTGGACATGACATGATTGCCACATACAGGAACTCACAGCAGCTGTGACAACCCTCCATATGACCTTCACAAGAAAAAGAAAGTTAAAACTACCAGCGTGGGGAAGGCAAGGGTTCCCAATGCCCACCCCTAACTGGGGAGCTAATGGTGGTCAGTGGCTGCTGAGGAAGGGAATATCACTAATTATGGACTGGGGCATTGTAAGCAAGTGTTACAGCCCTTGGGGGAAAGGTGTCTTGACTTACGGGGAAGCCAGGTTCTACTAAGAGCTGCAACAAGACAGCTCAGCCCTGGAGGGAGAGGTATCCTGACTTGTCAGGAAGTCAGGTGATACCTGAAACTGGGGTGTAGTGGGGGATGATCCCCCCCACCGCCCCTCGGCAGGATATAACAATCCTGCTCCTCTCCTCGAGAGCCATTACAGCTGAGCTTTGCTCTGCTCTCCCCGCCTAAGGCGGCTTCCCAGTAGAGCTCTGCTTCTTCTCTCTGGCCCAAGATACTGCTTCTTTAGCTTCACTCTGCTAAAGGGGAAACCCCTACAGAAATGTAGCAATGTCCTCTGGCTCCTGCAAAAAGTTGTTACTTTTTCTGCTCTGCCTTTGCTCAGCCCCACTAAGGAAGGTCTCAGAAAGGTTCTTTTGCTCTGCACCAGCCAATGAAGATCTTCACCCAAGACTCTTTTGAGAAAGAGATTTATTTTGGAAGGAGGAGTCCAGGAGAGTGGCTGCCTCTGCCAGGGTGGGAAAGGGCAGCCCACAACTGAACAGGCAGAGGGGTTTATATAGGGCTTCTTAGGGGTGGAGTTTCTCCAGGGAGAATATTTTCTGCTAAGAGATTGGTTAGTTTTCCTGCTCAAGGATTGGTCAGATTTGTTGGTCAAGGGTGATAAGTTTTAGGCCTCCTGAAGGCCTCTCTGCCTTCACAACAAACTGAATCAGACCGAATTGGAAAGCCCAAGTTTAATGGGTAAAGTATTCCCGGGCGATTCCCTGGCCCCTGCAGAGAGGAGAAAGGAACACAAGACCAGAAGAACCACAAGTCTGTTTTCAGGGATGCTGCTTATATAGCCCCTGTGGAAGTTGTCCTGAGTCTGGGGGAAGAGCTGTGTTTGGCCGGCTCTGATGGGGCAGGTTTGGGGAAGAGCTCTGTGAGGTGGTGCTCCCACCCAAACATTCCAGACTCTTTGGGTATAGGGTTGCCAGGGTGTCAGGGTGCCAGAGGTTGAGGTGGAGCTCCCATCCAAACAAAGGCCAGAGATGGCTCTGATTTCAAGGCCAAACTGTATTTCTTTCACTGGTCCTTTTTAGCCTTTTTAGGCTAAAATTTTAGGCTTAATTTTAGGGCCAGGGCATATTTCTTTCACTGGCTCTGATTCTAGGGACAAAGTGTGTTTCTTTGGATCTGGTTTAAGTGTCAGGGTGTGTTTCTTAGGTTCTGGGTTCAGGGCTCAAGTGTTTCTTTCACTGGCTCAGGTCTCAGATCCAGGGTGGGTTTCTTTCACTAGTTCTGGTTTCAGGGCCAGGGTGGGTTTCTTTGGCTGGCCCCCTTTCCCTAGAGGCATCTATTGGAAGGTTGCTCTTGGCCTATTGAATGACAAATACATGCCCATATGGGCAGCACTACCTAGACTTAGCTACTTTGTTTTCATGTTTTATTGGTCAACCCTTTCTGGACATGCCAAACTAAACAAACTCCATTTCCTTTGCGTTTTATTCTGCTGTTTCATTTTGACATTTGTCTTACTGGTTTTGTGTTTATTTTTATTTTTGTTTTTGCTTTTTTTCCTTTTAGTTTTTTGTTGTTGTTGTTTTTAAGAGTGAGTGAAAGTGCGTGAAGTTGTATGGGCAGGGAGGTGGAGAGTATCTGGGAGGAGTTGCCAGAGGGAAAAACATGATAAAATGTCCTTTATGAAAACAGTTTTCTTCATAGATGTGGCAAGCGGCAGACTACCCATGATCCCAGTGTATGGTCCTGAATCATACGTATACAGGCAGCACTGAGCACTCAGTGACCTTAAAAGACAGAGTCCATGAAGTTGAGAGAGGAGAGTGATGGAGGGTAGAGGAAGAACTGTGGGGGTGGGGGGGAGCAATAAGAATTACAATCTCAAACAATAATATTTTTCTCCAAAAGAAAAGGCTATGAAGTTGGAAGGGGGTAGGAAATATGTTGGAGTAGGGTCTGAAGGAAGGGAGTAGGGGATAGATATGACCTAAATACATTTCATGCATATTTGAAATTTTCAAAAATATTGTTTAATATTGCTAAATTATACTTAATTGTCTCAGAAATATATCAGATTCCAATTATTGGTAATTATTTCCTTCCTATAATTGATTTCAATAAAGATAGAGCTGTTTGAATATTAAAAGTTTATTATATGATAGGTTGTATACTAGACATAAATTGACTTGTGTAATTAGAGAGACAAAAAGGTCAATGTCAGCCCTCTGCAAGCTGGAGAACCAGGAATACTGGTGGTATACTTCTGTCTACATTCAAAGCCTGAAGTCCAAAAATGTTGAAGGTAGAAGGTGTATTCATAAGTCAAGATGAAAGAAAATTATTCCTTCCTTGTCTTTTGTTTTATTTGGACCTTCAATGGACAGAGTACTGTCTGCCCATTTTGATAATCTTTTCTGAGATTACTGATTCAGAAATTAATATCATTCCGAAAAAGCCATAGAAATCACCAAAAGTAATATTTTACTGGTTATCTAAACATCCCTCAGCCCAGCCAAACTACACAAAAATTTAAATATAAAACTGGGAAAACATTCTGATATGTTCCCACAATATATGCTACTTTGTTATAAGGATTACTCTGATTTTACAGAACTTGCTTCACATTCAATACAATACAGGTTCTTCAAATTTCCTGTATTAATAAATACGGGAGAGATCTCCCTTATAAAATATACCCTTTACACCAAGGGAAAAGAAATAATCTCATCTTCAAAATGGAGTTGAGGCAAAGAGCATGCGTATCCACAGACTTCATTGACATCAGGTTTCTCTTCCTTCAGTTTTCTAATGCGTTTTATTTATTTACTCATAATTACCACTTCTTGCTCAACCTACCATGTATCCATTTAGGTTTTACCACTTCATTGTTCACTGAATTCTCCTAAGTACTTGTATAACATTTTATGAATATCAGGCACACTGGTACATGTAAGAGAGTCTCTTTCCTTTATAGATAAAATAAAATGTATAATGAATAGGTTTTTAAAAGAAAAATATACTAAGGAGTTATAAATCCCACACAGGAATGGAAACAAAATGTAAGGAAGTGCTGCCATAGTTAAAATGTTAAAATATTGTGTATAATTCAGTGGGAAAACACTGCCTAGCACACACAAAGCTTAAGTCAATCCCCACCTGTACTTGCTAGATTCTTACTGATTTTACCTACTCCAACATGGGGAAGGGTTACATGCTGAATTCTGAGAAGATTGAGAGTTTTAACGGAAGGGACTGTGAGGCACAGACTTGTGGGCAAGCCTTGGCTCCAGCACTTCCTTGTTTTCTTTAAAGAAGTTCTTGTAAGCTGAAAGATCAGTTTATAATTAAATAAAAGATGTCACCCCAGGCTGGAGAGATGGCTCACTGGTTAAGAGCACTGATTGCTCTTCCAGAGGACCTTGGTTCAATTCCCAGCACCCACATGGCAGCTCACAACTGTCTGAAACTCCAGTTCCAAAGGATCTGACACCCTCAAACAGGCATACATGCAGGCAAAAACACCAGTGCAGACCAAATAACAATAAAAAAACTTATTTAAACAAAAAAGATGCCACCCTGTCCAGCAGGGCAGGTGCCTGACTGACGTGTTTGTGATTTTACTTGTCCTCAAGTTCCCTCTGCCTCCTCCACTGGGGAAAGGAAAAAAAAAAAGATAAGTAAAAGCAGCCAGTCTCACCTGAGTGACTGTGAATTCCTGTGCTGGAATTTTTAGTGTTTTACCAAAAAAGAAAGTTGGTCATCTTGAAAGTACATGAAATGCAGCACTATTTAGAGCAACGGTGAAATGGAACCTTGTGTGCTCACTGTGGAGTTTGCCGCATTTGACAAATTGTAATTCTGTTCTTTGCAAACTTCTAAACACTTCCTGCTAAGTGACAACAAGCTTCAGCAAGTTTCCACAAACCTTCTGCAGCTTCTTCATCTCACTATAAAGAACAGATGCCTCTAAGGGGCTGCTGTGAGTGCTTCTGTTCTCCGTACAATATGTACACGTACAGAAAGGAATTCACATTCGATGAAAACGTGATAGCCAAGGCCTCCAGAAAACGTTGGCAGTGTGTGTATGGCGTTCCAACAGCTGGCCTGGATCAAGGGCTCTCTGTCAATCATAGGGAAATGTGACAGACTTGGGACTCTGTGGCAAAAGTGACAAAATTTACAGTTTGAATGAATCACATCAAAGTAGTTTGTGTTGTTAAAATACACAAAGATGCTCCAATTTGTTTTCTAACAAGTTTAATAAAATGAATGTATATTTTCATATTTAATAGTAGAAAACTTGATAAATTAAAATATTTCTAGCCATTTTAATGTAAATTATTAGAGTTAAATTATATACCTGACAATAATTCTTGTCGTTGAATATCAATGCCAATAAACTCAAATAAAAACCCCACTGTGCTCTGGGAAATTCAGTAAGCTTACTATGTACTTGAATTCTAAGTTGGATTTCATGTGAGCTCACTTGCTAAAATATAAATCTATTTATTCTGTTTACAAGTAGAATCTTGTCAATATGTAAATAAATTTAGCAACTTTTTACATGGATTTTTATCTTGTTTTTTCCAATATTCTTCCAAACAAAATTTATTTTAGAATTGTATATTCTTCAATATAACGAAAAGTTTCTTAATATAAAAGAGTTACTTATATTCTTGCTTCTGAGGTTGTGATCTGAAAATTCGTTTGTCTTCATTGTCACAGACACCAATTACTAGAGTTCTCCCCTGGAATCAAAGCAGGAATCACAACTGGAGATCCTGTACACCAGTGAGAATCAGACAAGCATGTGGAACATCTAAAGTGAGTGATTGAATGAATGAATGAATGAATGAATGGGTAAGAAAACACGATCCACGAGACTTAAGTACTTCCTAGTATTTTAACTTAAGAGGGATGAATATACAAATATTAAAGCAGGACTATCAGAAAGAAATGTAAACCTTACAGTAACTGAAAGAGTTCCAAATATATTTCTTTAAGCAAGAAATAAAGTTGTAGAGAGGAATAAAGAGTTTTAGTATGAAGTTAAAGGAATAGAGAGTTTTCAACTTAGTAAAAAAAACAGGAAAATGTCTAATAAATACACATTTTGGAGAGGTAAGAACTAGAAGCAGACAGACAATGGGATCACAAAACCAATCAAATTACATGACACACGCGTGTCTTAGTCAGTGTTCTATTGCTGCGAAGAGACACCATGTCTGTGGTAACTCTTAAAAAGAAAAGCATTTAGTTGGGACTTGCTCAGAGTTTCAGAGGGTTGGTCTGCTGTCATCACGGTGGGAGCACAGCAGCATGCGTGCAGACATGGTGCTGGAGAAGCAGCTGAGAGTTCTACATCTGCATCTGCAGGCAGCAAGAAGAGAGAGAGCCACTGGGCCTGGCTTGGACTTCTGAAACTTCCAAGGCCACCCCGAGAGACATACCTCCTCCAAAAAGGCTATACCTCCAAATCTGTCCACGTAGGGCCACTCCCTGGTGACTAAGCAGTCAACTGTGTGAGCTAATGGGAGCCATTCTTCAAGTCACCACAGACATGTATGAAAATATTACAGTGAAATTCATTTTTATCATGCTAATTTAAAATAAAAATCATAAAGATACATTTTACTAATGTTCCACTAAGTAAATTTATGTACAATATGTGTTGCATACACACATATATTACAACTGATTGCCACTAAACTTCATGGTTTGCGATAAAATGGTAGATAATGGAAATGGTTTTCACAGAGAACACAATACGTGTAAAGTGCATTGCATTTTCTTCTACTACCATTTGTAGAATTTTCCCTATACTGAGTTTTTATAGTTGGCATCTTCTAGCTTGAATTTATAATCCTCAATTACAATTAATATTTGAGTTCTAAAACTTTGTCCTCATTTATTACTTCTACTGATGCCATTATATTGATTTCAATTAATAAATTAATGCAAATAGTAAGCTTACTAAATATATGAATGTCCAAAGATGATAGAACTCTATGTTTCATGTAATCCATGTTATCTTCAAGCTTAAACTTCTCTCAGGCTAGTTTTCATCTATAAAATGGGTTGGTGTGTAGTGAGATATTGTGTACCCTAATAAACTTGCCTGAGGATCAGAGGACAGAATCAGCCACTAGATTAGATATAGAGGTAGGGCAGTGGTAGCACACACCTTTAATCCCAGTACTGGGAAGCACACATGCCTTTAATTCCAGGAAGTGATATCTGGCCAGAGAAAGGTATACAAGGCTTGAGGAAACAGGAAGTCACTCTCTTTAGAGTGAGGATTTCGTAGAGGTAAGAACTCATGGCTGACTGTTCTACTTCTCTGATCTTTCAGCTTTCTCACC
The DNA here is from genome assembly GCA_902168325.1 of Peromyscus nudipes. Classification (NCBI taxonomy): domain Eukaryota; kingdom Metazoa; phylum Chordata; class Mammalia; order Rodentia; family Cricetidae; genus Peromyscus; species Peromyscus nudipes. The sequence continues at coordinate 43,273 of CABHPH010045567.1, read as the reverse complement.
CTGATATCTGGCTCTGGGTTTTTTATTAAAAGACTATTTAAGATTTGAACAACAATCTGGCATCCAACTTGTGGGGCATGAATTCACCAAAAAGCCCCTTGCCTGTGGCCTTGCAAGCCCTGGCTCACGCCTGAGCTGCCCATAGCTGGAGTGTCCACCCAACATGGGCCAGAGTCCCTAATCCACTGGCTAAGTTTTTGTTGCAGCCTCTCTGCAGCAAACTCCATAGGTTTTGGGGGGCTCCAGAAACATAGGAGTTAGCCGCTTTCACACATTCCCTCATGCAGAAGGCTGGTTCTTTGTCTTCTTCTCTCCTGGTGAGTTGTGAGCTCTCCTTGGATCCCCATCTTGGGCTGCCACCACACTAGGTAGCTGCTTGAAACCAGCTCGCCTTCTACTGTTCTACACAGAAGCAGCCAGCCTCACATCTGAATCATCATTGTCAGTAGATTTGGTGAGACAGTTGGGATTTCTTAAAGGGAGAAATTAGTTAAAAAAAGTTTTTTTTCCCTACAGTAAAAAAATGGGAAACATATTTACAATGGAGGGAATTTGGTCTCTTTTTGATAATACAATTGATGGTCTGAAAATGGAACAATTAAGTGAGAGAATAATTAATGTTGATGGGATTTATATAATATCAATTATAAATATTATTTATATGATCATTTCTATTTTATCACTTAAAAAGTTGGTTAATGTGAGTGCCAAGATAAAAATTTTAGAAAAACTTGTTAAAACAGATCATAAAGAAATTCAGACCCAGACAGAGGAATTTAAAGGTGAACCAATCACAGCATTGCATTATAAGGTTACAGAGAAACAGCCTAAGGCTTTCAAACAGCCAACCTTAATCAATCCAATAACCTTACAGGAACCATCAAATGCTCAAGGTTGTGTAAGAGCTGACTGGACTCCTGTGTAAATGTTAGATTTGAAGAGATTCAAAGATGCTATAGTCTCATAGGGTATGCATTCCCCATTTGTGAAACAGATGTTAAACTCATGGTCAATTTGTAATAGAATTATCCCTCAAGACTGGAGAGATTTGGTTACAGCCATCTTTGAGGCTGGTCCCCAATTATAGTGGAGGACCTGGTAGAAGGATGAGGCTAAGACCATTGAACAATGAAGTAGGGCTAGAGGTATTGAAATTTCCCAAGGTCAACTACTTGGAGAAGGTGATTATGCTGATATACAAAGACAATCTTTATATGACGACCATACCCTAGCTTTATGCCAAATGGCAGCCTTGAATGCTTGGGACAGAATTGAAGAAATAGAAAAGAAAATAGAGTCATTTACAAAAGTTATACAGTGCCCAAAAGAAACCTTCACTGATTTCTTACAAAGGCTGTCTTCAGCAGTAAATAGAATGATACCAAATTCAGAAGCTAGACAGATAATAGTTGAATCTCTGGCTTTTGAAAATGCTAATGCAACATGCAAAAGGATAATTAGTTCATTAAAGACAAGATCAGCACCCTTGGAGGAATGGATCTGAGATACAATGAATATTGAATCTCATGATCATGACGATAGTTGGATAGAAGAGTTGATTTCCAGAGGTTTGAAGAAAAATAGTAATGTCAGGTCTTTCAATTGTGGTGAACAAGGTCACTTAAAAGGGATTGTCAACAGGGCATTCCTAGAAACACTGTTTTTTCAAGGAACAATGGCAACAGAATGCCCCTCCCTTCTGGATTATGTAGAAGGTGTAGCAAAGGCAAACACTGGACTAATGAATGTAGATCAACAAGGAACAGACAAGGTAATCCTTTGCCTTTGCCATTGGGAAACTCTCTAAGGATCCTCTTGCAGGCCCCCATGGTAAATTTGATTCAGTCCTTTCCTGCCATCATAGAAGAAACCTCTTCCCAAAGCAATTAAAGAACCTAATGCCTATTGTAAAAAACGATACTGCTTGGGGTGATAGAACTGCTACAGAAGAAAGAACAAAAAAAAAATCAGGAGAAACCATGAATTAAAAATGATAAAGATTAGATTTGGAAACTCCCCAAAGTTAGAGTTGGAGAAGGGTTTTGTTTTTGTCTTTCAGGAGAATGAATGCATCCAGCCAAGAAATCTGAAGAAAAAGGACAAATCATCCAGAAACAAATGTCCCATGAGAAAGATTTTCTGCAGTGAACCATGACCACATCCAAAAAGATGATTGGATTCCACAACAATGACTTCACATGGACAATGATAATGCTGTTAAACTGACAAATACCACCCAAAGATCAGCTTTGAACTACAAACTGCTCAGGACAATTTTGAGATAGCTAGCTGAGATGATCCAGCCTGACAGACTACTTGAGCAAGGACTTGAGACAAGCCCTGAACTTTCCCATTATGTAGAGATTGGACAACAAATGATACAGCTACCTCTCTGAGAACTTGACAATTAACCCAAATTTTTCTTAAAGATGCCTTCACACCCAATCAGTAGGAAATAATTTTAAGAACACAACATCCACATTCCCAAGAGGTAGAGTGGGTAATTTTTGGTTGTTCAATGAGTTATGGATAATTGTCATTGTTTAGGGTATTTGATTACAAAGGAGATTATACTCAGGGTTCTTGTTTTAAAAAAAAACACAACAGGATATAGATAAGAGGTAGATTATTGAATCTACTCTGAGAAGAAATAAGGAAGGATATAGATATGATAAATTTAAAAGGTAGATTGTTGAATCTACTTTTTAAAAAGCAACTACTTGTTTTAAATATTTTACATTGGATTGGATTTTTGTATATTGTATGCAAATTATGCATATTAATACAACTTTGAGATTGATTTTCTTAGAAAATACTGTACATATATTTCTAATCTTATTCAAGGTATTGTACCTATACAGGTCATTTAACAATGTAATGCAAATTGCTAGTCCTTGAAAGTTATTATTACCAACTAATTAAAATATAATGAAATGCAAGTTAGTAGTTAGTCCCTAGAATCAAACTATCATTTCTCACATTTTTTGGAAGTTGCTTGTTTGCATTTCCTTTTTACTCAGTTAATATTATTTCCTTCTCAGGTCTCTGAGGAACTTGAAGATTAGATAGCTATAGTTTTCCTTGTTAACAAATTCAGAAAAGAAATTCACTAAAGAGGTGTAAAGTGTGTAAGTTTGAAAGACTTCAAAAGATAATTTTCAGTTGGTAATACAAGTTAGAATAGAAAATGAATTAGGTACATTTTGGACTCACCAAAATAGGGTGAATAATGAAGTATTTTCTCTAAATCTGTCAAATGTTAATGGACTAGACATTGTTAATGTAATTCTTAACTGTATATATTGCATATACTTATTGTACTTGTATATAATTTTTCTTATATTAGTTATAACCTTCTTTTATTATTTTAGACAAAAAAGGGGAAATGTGGTGATATACTGTGTACTCTAATAAACTTGCCTGAGGATCAGAGGACAGAGTCAGCCACTAGATTAGACATAGAGGTCAGGTAGTGGTGGCACACACCTTTAATCCCAGTACTGGGAAAGACACATGCTTTTAATCCCAGGAAGTAACGTCTGGACAGTGTAAGGTATATAAGGCATGAGGAAACTGGAACTTACTCTCTTTAGACTAAGGATTTAGTAGAGGTAAGAACTCATGGCTGACTGTTCTGCTTCTCTATCTTTCAGCTTTCACCCTGATATCTGGCTCTGGGTTTTTTATTGAGACCATTTAAGATTTGAACAAAACTGATGAGGGTACTTGACCCAAAGAGTAGTTATCAGAACTGGATGAATTAAAATATTTAAAGTAGTGACTATAAGATCTAGCGCATGGCAGATATTCAGTAAATGTTACTAGTAGTGTGTGATGGTCTGTCTTCTCAAATACCATGATTCCTATATTTATCACTCAAACCAGGAATCTTCTAATAATGGAATCAGGCATGATTAAAAACTTCATGAGAACAAAAGTGAAACCCTTAACAGCCCTAGGAAAACAACTATGCAGCCACCACTTGGACACTTAAATCCCATTAGTTTTATGTTTGCTATGATAAAAACAGGCTAAGAAAAATGATGCTAGAGTAAAATTTTATAGAACTTTATAAGTTCTCTAAAGACTGTGAAATGATCTAACTTCATTTCACCATTTTTTTCCTAGAGAAAATTTGAGGTCCATAAAGTTAATCACTGATTTTTAAACCTGGTCGATGAGCCATAGTAACTGAGTTTGTTGACCCTGTTGAAATTTTATCTGATAGATATTAAGTGTAATATTTCTTACTTTGCTTTGGATTTTTTTTTTGGTTTTTGGGGGTTCTTTGTTGTTACTGTTTTTATGAGAAAAAATTAGCCATAGCTGAGCAGTGAGATTTTTACAGGGGGATTTCATTGCAGAGAGTCACTTCCCAAAAGATATGGATAATGCATTTAGAAATTGGAATGTGTGACATTCAAAGCTAGGTGGACACATGGAAGTCCAGTGAGTGTTTGAAAGATGGCTGGGTATATTTTTAAACATCCCTAAGTGAATATATTTGTTTATTAGATATAAGTTTGAAGAAAATATTTCCCTTTCTTAAGTGAGAATGTGTGTATTTAGTTTTGGAGGATTCACCCATACTTTCTGTTCTCTAAACTGAGTCTACCCTAAGTATCTTAGTTAGGATTTCTATTTCTGTGAAGACACACCATGACCACGGTAACTCTTATAAAGGAAACCATTTAACTGGGTGACTTGCAGTTCAGAGTTTCAGTCCATTATCATCATGGTGGGACATGGCAGCATGCAAGCAGGTTCTGGAACGGTAGCTGAGAGTTCTACATCTTCCACAAGCGGCAGGAAGTGGTCCATCTCACTGGACATGGCTTGAACACATATGAGACCTCAAAACCCACTTCCGCAGTGACACACTTCCTCCAACAAGGCCACATCCACTCCCAAAAGGCCACGCCTCCTAATAGTCTCACTCCCTTTGGGGATCACTTTCTTTCAAACCACCACATTTCACTCCCTGGCCCCCAAAGGCTTGTAGCCATATCATAATGCAAAAATGCATTCAGTCCAACTTCAAAAGTCACCATAGTCTTAAACTTATTTAAAAGTCTAAAGTTAAAAGTCTTTGCTGAGCTTAATGCACTCTCTTAACTGTAATCCCCTGTGAAATAAAAATAAAAATTAGATCAAATACTTCAAACATACAATGGCACAGGATATGCATTACTATTCCATTCATAGGGAAGGGAGCATAGTGAGGAAATACTAGACCAAAGCAAGACAAAAATACCAGCTGGGCAAACTCCAAACTCTACATCTTCGTGTCTGATGTCAAAACGCTCTTCAGATCTCCAATTCCTTTTAGTTTTGTTGACTGCAGCACACTTCTCTCTCTTTGCCTGGTTCCACTCCCTTGTTGGCAACTCTCCTCAGCAGGTATCCCATGGCTCTGGCATCTCCAACATCTTGTGGTCTCCAAGACAATCCAGGCTTCAATTTCACAGCTTCACACAATAGCCTCTCTAGGCCTCCATTCAGAGACATCCCAAAGAATGCCTGGCCTCAGAGGCTTTCCTTAGTCACAGAGGAATATTCCATAACATCTTTCCTCTATCCTTGACTCTAAAGCCAGAGCCTTGTGGCTGAAGCTGCCAAGTTCTGCTGCTGGCTGTGGTTGAAACATGGCTCCCTTGCTCAATTACATCTGTTAGCATTTAGGCATCTGTACTGGCCTGCCCTTAGGGCCCTGAAAGGATATATCCTCAACTGCAGCCACTAAGAGCATCCCCTGTGTGCATTTGCTACGTTTCCTTATAAAAGGCGGGCCTTGCCCAACTCCCGTGTCTTTCTCTTTCTCTTCCTTCGCTCTTGTCCTCAGGGACCAGTCTCTGCCCACTTCTCTGCCCTTTCTCTCTCCTCCCCTCAATAAACCTCTCACGTGGGCCCTGTTCTATGATGTGACTCCTTCCCGTCATTTTTAAATTATAACAACACCTTTACGAGCTTTCTGTTTTCAATTGTTGCATTCATTGCTTAAGCTTAGCTGTCCTTTTACTTGCTCTGTAGACCAGGCTGGCCTGAAACTCAGAAATCTACCAGCCTCTATCTTCCCAGTACTGGGATTAAAGGTGTACACCACCAGCTCTGGCTCGAAGCTTTTCTTTATTTCCTTTTCACGAGTTGGAAACTTAGCTGGGTTGGATCTTGCCCTGAGATCACCACTCCCTTTAGTATTTCTTGATCTGTTTATTTCCTTGAATACAAGACTTAGCTCCGTCCCTCTTCCTGGTGCTCCTTTTCTCCTCAGCTGGCTCCTTTTCATTATAAATCTTTATATGCATGAACATTAATAACCACACAACAGAGTCTATACTAGGTTTTTTGGAGATTTCCTCTGCCAATGGAGTTAATCCAAATCCCTTCACTTCAGTCTCAGGCAGACTCTTCAGACAAGGGCTAAAAGCAGCCACTTGCATCACCAAAATATCACAAGAACTATCTCTAGGCTACATACTAAAATTTTCCTCCTCTGAAACCTCTTGAGCCAGCTCCCCACATTTCATATCACCCTCAGCACCATTGTCTCCCATGCTCCTACTAGCATGGCCCATTAAGCAGAACTTACAGCATTCCACTGTTCTCCTAATCCAAAATACCAAAGTCTAAATTCCTCCAAACAAAAACAAGGTCAAGACTATCACATCAATACCCCACATGTGGTACCAACTTCTTATGATTTCTTTTGCTGTGAAAAGACACTATAATCATGGGAACTCTTATAAAGGAAAACATTTCATTGGGATAGCTTACAGTTCAGAGGTTAAGTTCATTATCATCCTGGTAGCACATGCTAGCATGCAGGCAGACATGGTTCTGGCACAGGCAACAGGAAGTGAACTATCTCACTGGACATGGCTTGAGCACATATGAAACCTCAAAGCTCACCTCCACAGTGACACACTTCCTCCAAGATGGCCATACCTACTCCAACAAGGCCATGCCTCCTAATAGTGCCATTCTCTTTGGGGGCCATTTTCCTTCAAACCATCACACTCAGGTTGCAGAGATAGGCATGGGACTAACCAGATCATCGATGCAAACCCACAATCTATAAAGATGCTTCAGAGAAGGCTCAGGTCAAGTCCATCAGCTTGGGGATAGTTTCATGTCAAGAAGTAGGAACATTTTTACTGGGTGTGCCTCTCTGGTGAAACTGATCCCTATCTCTGCCACATTTCATCCCTGAAAGATTTCAACAAAAATTCCCTTTGCTTAGGCCATGAAGGTACTGCGTTTTCATACATAACAGTTACCTGTAAAGGCACTTGTGTTCCTCATTGAGCACAGAGTTTCAGCCCAGGGCTCCATCATTACTGGCAAAGGAACTAGACAGTGCTGAGCCTTCAGACAGACTTATTAGTTTATGGGGGAAAATGACGAAAGCAAAACAGAAATTAAATAACACCAGAAGAATATTCCTCTACTGCTCTACATGTTGTGATGTTTCTCAGTGCTTCTGCCCAGAGATTCAAATTGAATTGATATCTGGCTTGGAAGCTATAATCCAGCATTTTCTCAATCTGATGGTTGAGAAGCATCAGCCTGACCAATTAATCAGTGTTGGGAAGTTAATACTGAGAAGTTTTCAATTCCTAGTAAGCATTGAAAAATCTTTTAGAACAGAGGGATAAGCCTGGGCCACATACCTTCACATGGAACTGAGTTTGATTATTGCATTGCTTCTATCAAGTGGCTTTGCATGAGTCTCTTAAACACTTCTTCTATTTAATGTGTATAATGAAGATTACTCTCGTATTTTGCCATGTGGGTTTAATGTACTATGTATCTAAGAGGAGACATCTCATGTGCTGGAGTCTACAAGTTGCTGACCTAGATAGCCAGGGATGCAGCTTCTGCCTAAAGCCAAGGTTCTGAGAGGTAGGTAGACCTGTATTTCAGGCTAAGATAGCATGATCACCTCTACTTGAGAGGAGAGGTGTCTATGTTAATTATTTTCCTTGTATTGTTCCAGTGGTTAAATGATGCCCATCTGCTTCAGTGCAAATGATTATTTTAACTCATTCTTGCAAATAAAATGTTAATATCTTTCAGAAACAGTGTATAGACACACTCCAAAAATGTTTAGCCAAGAATCTGTATATCCCTCAGTCCAGCCAAATGGACAGATTACAGTAGACGTGCTCTGGGGGCTAGAGGGCTGACTCTCTTTCATGAATTGCATAGTCAAACCTCTGAAGCAATCAATACCAATGACGAATAGCTAGAACATCATCAAAGAAGTCAGTACAGAAGTTAAACCTCTACTTCCCAAGTAATAATAATAACAATAGTAATAAGGGTAACAGGCTTATAGTTATATGACAAGAACACTCTTGAAAATGAACAAGCTAAGAAGAGAATAGAGTGGCACATTTTGATGACTAGTCCAAATGACAGAGTAAAGCTGGGGTCGTGGAGTCATCCTCTACCCTTTCTGCACCCCCATCATGCTAGTCAGGGGGAGGAGAAACCAATAGATTGCTGCAAGAACAATAAAATACAAACACACAGATACACACACACACACACGGCAATAAATTAAAGTGGAAAAATAATGAAGCTCTGCTCTGAATAGAGATATTAGTTGATGGTATTTCCTCACAAGCTCCTGCACTTAAGACTGAATTTCTGGGGTTGGGGATTCAGCTCAGTGGTAGAGTGCTTGCCTAGCAAGCACAAGGCCCTGGGTTCAATCTTCAGCTCCAAAAAAAAAAAAAGAAAGAAAGAAAGAAAGAAACACTCGCTGGTGGTGGTGGCGCACGCCTTTAATCCCAGCACTCGGGAGGCAGAGGCAGGTGGATCTCTGTGAGTTCGAGGCCAGCCTGGTCTCCAAAGCGAGTTCCAGGAAAGGGACAAAGCTTCACAGAGAAACCCTGTCTCAAAAAAAAAAAAAAAAAAAAAAACAAAAAAAAAAGACTGAATTTCTGCAGTTACTTGCGCTTAGGGCATATTTTTTTGGAGAGTTCACCTAAACTAACAGCAGCCTGTTGTTGCCTGCCTTGTGAGAGCACATGATGACCTGCATAATTAGTCAAGGACCATAACAGGAAGCTCAGTTTACAAGAGAAAATAGAAACTTGAAAATGGAATGGAAAACTAGTGGCCAAATACTTATTTATCAAGTGCTCTTTTATTTCCCAGTGTGAAATAAGGGCAGGCATGGAACACACAGCCGCATTCTCGGCAAGCTTTCTGTGAGGGGGAAGTGGAAGGCACACTCTCTCTCTGGAAGCAGGTGTCAGCTCCAGGATGAAGGTTCTGTGACTCCTCCAGCGGCATGCATTCGCAGGAACTCTGGATGTGTCAGCCAGGCCTGTGCTGTTTGCACTCAGCCTCTTGTCACAGTTTCAAAATGTGTGAAAATTACCAAATTAGACAGCGTCATGTGAAATGATGAACATTTTTCTTTCTTGTTTTTCATTGTTAGAGATTGTAATTGACCTGTGTAAGTGATTTCTGCCACCCTGCTTAAATAGCTGAGGTTTGATTAGAGCTGTGTTCACAGATAATGAAGAAAAGGGAATTTGCTTCAGTAACTCAAGTGTGACAGAAATGTCAACTATGAAAAACATAACATTTTTATCCCTGAAACAAAGAATAATTTCTGTGTTTTCCCCCATGTGGCACCATATGATCTACAAATCTGGTCTCGTTCAGTGCTCAGGAAAATCTCATAGATTAGGAATACTCTTGTTCTTCACTAATTACATTGCACATTACCAAACTAAGTCTTTATTTCTTAGTAAATGGATTTTACTCTAGTTCTGAACTTCTTCATGGCAGTAAGCCAAGACATAAAGAAAACATTATTCATTGAGATGGACTCTAAGTGGGACTAGGGAAGCCTCACTTATTTTTGTCCATTTTCTCTGGTTTGTAACATAGGGTGGTTCTGAAATTTCAGTTTAGTGGCTAGTGCATCTTTCTTACTCCTATAAACTTTAGGTAAGACAGCTGCAGATCTGAAGATTCTGCATTTTCTACATCAGCAAAACCCAGAGCCTTTGCTATGACAGTGGTGTGATTCTGTTTAATCACAGTGTTATATAACTCTGCAGATTTGCCAAGGTGTGATGATATTTGAAGGTGAGAGTGAAAACATTACTTTTCCACCAAGCATCACACAGAGAAACTGCGCCCAAGGAAAGCTGAACCTCCACAAACAGGTAGTGGGAACACAATGCACATTTTTTTCTCTATACAGCATTTTGATCGAACAGAATTAGTTAAGAGTTTGTTATAAACTGAGAGACTGTTATAATATAGCTACTACGCTGACATAATATACCTACTAAGCTGGCAAGCAAATCCTGCACACTCTCTGTAGGTCCTCAATACATTCATAGCATGGGCATCCTGCAGAGACTTAATAACTCAGATTGTCTAGTCCTCTATCGCTACTTTTAGCTCATCTGAATGAAAAATGGGTATCTTCCAAATTCCCTTGAGTCATGTTCTTTTGAAATGTTCCTAAAGTTCTGTCTTATCATGATGTCAACATTATTAGTAGAAGTGCTTAGATGGTATCTATAAAAATGAGCATTTCTCACAAGTATCCTTATGGAACAGATTAAGGCTCAGAAATATATTGTTGTACAGAGAGGGAATTTATGACAGCATGAAAATTTCCCCAAAAATCCTGAAATTATGTGATAACCTGAGATATTAGTGTGACAGGATGCCAAATACAGTAATTATGAATTAGGAATGCTGGTTAAAGCACAGAGCACAACATCACAAGAACACAGTGAAAAGTCTGTGAACAAACTCACAAATGTAAGCATAGAACGTTGACTTCGAGGAAAGTGAAGAAATAGCAGCAGTTTTGAAAACTAGAATTCATCCAATCAGATGTCTATACAGGAAGAAAGTAACTCATTCTCTATTTCAGTTCACAAACAAATAGTACTGCGTAGAAATGTGAAAGGCAACAAATAGCAAGGACTCTAGATGGAAACATTAAATAATGTTTTTATTATTAAGAAATGAAGACCCCTTTTAAAAGGACTTGAAAACCCTAACCAGATGAGGTTCATGTGCAGCCGCATAACATTCCATTCATTCTAATCAAGAGCGTCTTTGGATAAAAACACACCATGAGCCGGGCGTTGGTGGCGCACGCCTTTGATCCCAGCACTCGGGAGGCAGAGGCAGGTGGATCTCTGTGAGTTCGAGGCCAGCCTGGGCTACCAAGTGAGCTCCAGGAAAGGCGCAAAGCTACACAGAGAAACCCTGTCTCGAAAAACCAAAAAAAAAAAAAAAAACAAAAAACAAAAAACAAAACAAAAAAAAAAAACACCATGAAGAAAATAAAAGGCGGGATTGATAGATGGCTCAACAGGTAAGAGTTATTGTTGCACAAGCCTGAAGACACGAGTTTAATCCCTGGAACTCAGGTAAAACCTCAGATGCATGTTTAAAATCTGATGGTTGCAGAGTCACTTCTTTAAAATATAATTTTTTATTCATTCTTCTCCCATGTATTACAGCCTGAATACAGTTTCCCTTCCCTCTCTCCCTCCCAGTCCCTCCCCTCCCCTCCTCTCTCGTTGTGATCCACTCCTCCTCTGTTTCCCCTCAGAAAAGAGCAGGCCTCTCAGGGATATCAGCTGAATATGGCATAACAAAGATGTAACAAGACCAGGCAGAAACAACAACAAAAAACCATTCCATTCTCCACACACGTTTACTGCAATTCATTAAGGTGCTCAGGCTCACTTCAGTTCTCTTGCTGTTTGCATTGTGTGTGCTGTAACTTTCTCCACCAAAGTCACGTACTAGAGTTAGCATGAACTGCTTCCAAACTTCTATCTAGGTTTTTGACTTCCAATCACAAATAAAAAAAGCTCAACATCCATAGTCGTCAGGGAAATGCAAATCAAAATGACTCTGAGATACCATCTCACACTTGTCAGAATGGCTAAGATAAAAAACACTGATAACATCTTATATTGGAGAGGATGTGGAACAAGGGGAACACTCCTCCACTGTTGGTGGGAGTACAAACTTCTACAGCCACTTTGGAAATCAGTATGGCAGTTTCCAGAAAATGGAGAACCAATCTTCTTCAAGACCCAGCTATACCACTCTTGGGCATATACCCAAAGAATGCTCAATCATACCACAAGGACACATGCTCAACTATGTTTAAAGCAGCAGTATTCATAATAGCCAGAACCTGGAAACAACCTAGATGCCCCTCAACTGAAGAATGGATAAAGAAAATGTGGAGCATTACTCGGTTATTAAAAACAATGGCATCATGAAATTTGATGCAAATGGATGGACCTAAAAAAATCATCCTTATTGAGATAACCCAGACTCAGAAGGACAAGCATGGTACTCACTCATAAGTGGATACTAGATGTAAAGCAAAGGATAACCAAACTACAATCCACAGCTCCAGAGAGGCTAGCTAACAAGGAGGACCCCAAGAGAGACGCATGGATCGCCCTGGGAAGGAAAAATTGATGAGTAAACTGGGGATGGGGGGCAATAGAGGGTAGGGGATGGGGGCTGAGAACATAAGAGAACAGGATGGTTGAGCTGGAACAGGGATGGAGTGGGAGAGCAATGAGAGATACCATGATAATGGGAGACTTCATGGAGATAGGGAGAAACCAGGTGCTAGGGAAGTTCCCAGGAATCCACAAGGATGACCCCTGGTTAGACTACTAGCAATAGTGGAAAGGGTGCCTGAACTGGCTTACCCCAGTAATCAGACCAGTGAATACCCTGTCATCATAGAGCCTTTTCTCCTGTAACTGATGGAAGCAGATGCAGAGATACACAGCCAAACACCAGGCCAAGCTCTAGAAGTCCAGTCCAAGAGAGGGAAGAGGGATTCTATGAGCAAGGGCATCAAGATCATGATGGGGAAATCTACAGAGACAGCCAAACCAAACTAGTGGGAACTCATGAAATTTAGACCAACACGTGTGGAGTTTCCACAGAACTGAACTAGGCCCTCTACATAATCGAAACAGCTGTGTAGCTTGATCTGCTCAAGGGGCCCCCTGGCAGTAGGATCAGTATCCATCCCTGGCGCATGAGTGAGCTTTTTGGAGCCCACTACCTATGGTGGGACACCTAGCACAGCCTTGAGGCAGGGGGATGGGGTTTTGATCTGCCTCTGCTGCATGTACCAGGCTCTGCTGACTCCCCATGGGAGGCCTTACCTTCTTGTAGGAGGGAGTGGGAGTGGGTGAGTGGGAAAAGGCTGGAGGGGTGGGAGGAGGGAAGAGGGGGATCTGTGGTTGGTATGTAAAATGAACAAAAAATTCTTAATAAAAAAGTTATTATTACAAAAAAATAAAATAAAGTAAAATAAAATAAAGTGAGATGCAAATCTGGCCATTCTAGTGTCAGATGTGGGGCTGAGACAGGAAATCTGTTCATAGAGCAACTAGCCTGGAGCAAATAGAAGCTGAACAATAGAGCAACCCTGCCTCTACAAGCTGGAAAGAGACAACCCCCCCCACACACACACACACAGCTTAAAGAAAAATAAAGTGAAAAGTGTAGCCAACAAGTAGGTAAAGACATTTGTAAAACATATAAATTATTAAGGACTTGAATACAATTTAAAAAGTACAAGCTGCTCAATATAAACTTGCTAAATAAGTATACACGTCCTATAACAAAACACACAAGAAAGTACCACCTAAATCTAGCACACTGAGTTATTCTTAAATTCTTCCACATTTCATGATGGGGGGAAACTGAATACTATGTAATTCTTATGGAAAATTCTCACTTCAGAAGAAGGGTAATAGTAAGGATGCTCCAGATATTTATGCTGAATAATGAGTAGACTGTTTCTATGGTACAGACCAGAAACAGCAAAAGCAGCTCAGATGTGTAAATACATGTTTTCTCATGCCTCTCTTTACATCCCACTAATATTTCTTGTTAAAATAGAACTGGGCATCTTGGCTATAAGAATGGGCTCAAATTTTTCTTACATGTTTTTACATCCTTAGGACAGTTCTGTTTTCATGGCCCAGTGCTTTAGGGAAAACACTGCACCTCTCTAAAAGAGCAACTCAAAAAAACCTCCGAAAGTATGAGGAACTTGTGTTCCTTAAAGTAGGGAATGGACCTGGCATTCCTGACACAGTCACAGCCAAGCAGGACTCCGGGAACATCTCTTCCCTCCCCCACGGTGTGCAACTACACACTTATGAACGGCTTCTGTTTCCTGTTACTGTAGATGCAGAGCAGTGCCTTTTGGCATGGTCCACCAAAACTCAGCTTCCATTCGGATAAAAACGACAGCTACACAACCTAATCAAAGAGCTGTTGGATGCATCCTCTCCGAAAATGTCGTAAACATATATACATTTCCTTCAGTGAATTACAGCATCTTAGAGCTGGCTTGGTCAGGTGCTAGACAGGGAGGTCAGAGAAGACTTAGGAATCAAAAAGAGTGCGGTGATTTATTTCCATGGTGGTGGTGTGAGATGGGCTTAATGAACACTGACAGATTTTATCAAAACTGTTTATGCCTCAGAAAAGCCATGTGGGATTTAGTGATGCCACGTGAAGGGACCATAGCATCTCTGTGTTGTTCGTGACTAAAAGTTATCGCACTTATCATTTGTATTTAACGAGCGTCAGCTTTATTTCTCCTTCATATTCTGAGCTCACTCTTTGGTTCTGGGACTCAGGCTGATGAGGTGGTCTTTCTATGAAGTACTTCGGTATGAAGCAGTGCGTGTCTGTGCCACAAAAGAAAATGGTAGCACCGGTTCCAAAAAGCAGGGATCAGAAATCCCACGTCCCTCCCCATCTTGTTTCATTTGCCAGCGTTAGTTACGTGGTGTGGGCTATAGTGAATTGCACAGGGCTGTGTTAGCATCCGATAAGAAGAGAGATCTAACAGAGACAAGCACTGAAGGTCGTATGAGTATTTCAGATCTCATGATAAGTAATTTCCACTCTCAGTGTGCCCTAGGCAGAAGAAGTCAGAACTGCTTTTAACAAATTCTATCTCATGGACCATGGAAGGAAAGTAGAGTGATACCTATTGGTAACTTTCTAGGTTAAGTTCTTCTCGTAAGGCCTTCCTACAGCCTCCAATATAGAGTATAAAGTAACATCAGCATTCCGGTTATCCAAAAGAAAGCAGCAATGCTAAAGAGAAACAATGCTATGCCAGAACTCATACTATACTAAACTACAGGTGAACATAATCCTTTAAATCAAGTACATGGGAAGCCATACTCTTTCTCAAAAGGATTCAATAAGAACTCAAATGTAAAGCCTGGTACATTCAGTTGAGGCAGGTCCAAGACCTTCCCCCTGCATCAAGATTGTGCAAGGTGTCCCACCATCGGTAATGGGCTCCAATATGCCAGCTCATACACCAGGGATAGATTCTGACCTTAGGGGGTAGGCTGGGGGAGGGAGACTTCAGGAAGAGCAGGAGGAGGGAAGAGAGAGGGATCTGTGGTTGGTATGTAAAATGAATAAAAAATTTCTTGATAAGAAAAAAAAACCTCAAATGTGTATAGCAAAAACTACATATGCATAGCTCTACTTTGTGGTTGACAGACTTCAAGGCATACCTAACTCCTAATTATACTTTAAAAAGAAACTAAAATCAATCTTAACATTTATGTGGGACCAACAAATAAAAGTTATAGCCACATTGGGGCGAAAAGACAAAGCATGCAGCTTAGCTTCCCCTCTACTTGATTCTGAAAAATACTACAAAGCAGTAATCCTCAAAACAGTATGATGATTACACAAACAGAGTAACAGGAATAAACAGAATAGGGATGGAAAAAGATGGAGCCCGGAAAAGTGAGCCTACACAGCTAAAGTCAATGGATTAACTTTTAAAAGGTGTTAAGAACACACACTGGAAAGTAAAACTTCTTTTTTATAAATAAGACTGGAAGAGCTGGAGATCGACATTCAGATAAATGAAATTATGCCCCATCCCTTACCAGTTACACATACAGATACAAACAGAATAAAGGTGTAAGTGAGATGCTTGAAATTACTAGGAAAACAGATGGGTAAATGTTTCAGAACACTGGAGTGGACAGATTCATCTGTACAAGACCGTAAAGCATGGTAAGGGCAGGAAACAAAAAGAGACAGATGGGATTCGAACAGTTGCAATGCTTCTCAAGAACTAAGGGAACAATAACCAGAGCAAATAAACAACTTACATAATTGGAGAAAAATTTGTCAACTATACATCAAAAGAGGATTGATGTCTAGAATGTTTAAGGAACCAAAACAGTTCAGTATCAGAAAAACAACTCAATTTTTTAAAATGATTTATAGACCTAAGAAGACATTTCCCACTAAAAGACGTGCATGACTTACAGGGTTGTTCAACAACACCATTTATGGGGAAAATGTAAACCAAATCCACAGTATTTCACTTTGCTCCAGTAAGCATGGCTGTTGTCAAGGAGAGTGAATAAGTGTTGGCAGGGACATGGGGACTCCTTGCACACCAGTCTGGGGATGAAAATTAGTGCAGCCATTGTGGAAAACAGGATGGCAGCTCCTCAAAAAATTAAAAATAGATCATATGATTCAGTAATCTCAGTACTGGGTATATATAAAAAAACAATGAGATCAGAATTTCACACAGACCCCTATCATACCTCGTTTGCTACTTCATTATTGGCAAAAAGTCCCCAATGAAGCCAGATTATCCATCAGCTGATGAATGGATAAAGAAAATGTAGTAAAGATACAGCATATTCAGTCATAACAAAAGTGACGATGTCATTTGCAGCAACAGAGATGGAACCGGAAATTATTGCATCAAATGAACTAAACCAGGGACAGAAAACCGGCACCACGTGTCTTTCCCACTTGTGGAATCTGAGGAAGTCAGTCTCACTGAAGTCAAGTCTGGGGTGGTTGTTAATGGGGGCGAGTGTTAGCAGAGAACCAGAAGGACTGTGGTGGGGGTGGGGAGGGGTGGGAGGATAGGGGTGGAGAGGGGTGGGGGGGTGGGGGTGGGGTAGG
Organism: Peromyscus nudipes; assembly: GCA_902168325.1. Lineage (NCBI taxonomy): Eukaryota > Metazoa > Chordata > Mammalia > Rodentia > Cricetidae > Peromyscus > Peromyscus nudipes. Next base: position 26,251 of record CABHPH010045567.1, on the reverse strand, counting down.
GTTAACAGAGAACAGGAAGAACTGTGGGGGGTGGGGTTAACAGAACAGGAAGTTCTGTTTCCGGGGAGGAGCAAGCAGAGGCTGTCATTCAGGGCTGATCCAGCTTACTGGCAGGCCATAAAGACAATGTACTGAATATTCAAATGATTTTGAGGAAGGACTGAGAGGAAGGGTTTTGAAAGTTTTTAAGTATTTGAATATATATATATATTTAATTCAGCTTAACCATCATATAATTTAGGCACATTAAAAAACTGTATTGTACTTCATTTATATATAATTTTAATATTCTGTATGAGTTAGAAATACATGATATGCAATGAAAATAATTACATAAAATAACAAAAATAAGCATAAATCCAATGTATAAGCAAATAGGAAAATATTTACACTCCATAAAATAAGTTAGATACAAATGAAATCTATGTATAAAGAATAAAATTAAGATAAAATAGGAGAAATTGTAAAAACAGCATTCAAATTACTATACCATTCATGTTATATCCATTATAAAGCAAATATACATAGAATTCTTATGAAAAAATTCTGAATATTTTTAGCTTTTTCTGAATATTTTAGCTCAACAAAACAGAAATGAGTGTCATGTATGTCTCAACATTGCTTTGCTCAGAATCTGTAAACATGACATTTAATAATTACGTACAGGCATATAACAAAAATCTAATAAAATATGTAACAATTATACTCACAGGTCTCTTCTGTTACAGCAGAATTAATATTTACTTTTAAAGCTGTAGTAATTCTCTCTCAGTAATGCTGACAGTAAACATTTTTACTTTTATTCTCTATAGTTCCTCTGCTCTCCATCTCTTTCAGTTGATTTGATGTACTCTCTCAGGCCTCACACACCACTGTGGAGCTACGGCCCTCCTGGGATTATATTCATTACCTGGACTCTGGGTCACAGCCTCCAGAATGTGTTTATTACAGCCTAAATGGGCTGCCTCTGCCATCTTCTAGAAGAAAAGATCATTTTCTTCTCTCTCCTTCCCTGTTTGACTCAACACATCCGGTATAGAAAGGAGCCAGGACCCAGGCATTAAATCAAGCACTCAGGGGAATGGGTTGTCTCTTGCCAGCCATGGGAACTTGGGTGCTGATCCCACATTGTGGTGCCACATCTTTAGAGCACTTTGAGAGGCATTAAATATCAGATTTTATTGTCTCAGTTTAGAATTTTCTTCACTCTCAACTATGGAGTGAATCACTGAGCCTTCTTCTAAATTATTCATTTCAGGTTATTGTGACCCCTGAAGCTAAGAAATTGTGCTTATTCAAGGTGAACTTTCAGATTCAAAGATGGAAAAAAAAAACTTTCCCCCACTGATTATGAAGAACCTCAGCTGACGGAAAAGCTGTAAAAACATTCCTGAAAACTCAGGACAGTGTGACAGTGTCAGACAAACTCAGACTGCTATAAAAAACAATTCTGGTTTGCTCAATGTACAATATAAAAATTGGAAAGAAGTTTTGTTCAGAAAATAAAACACTGCTATAATAATCCAAGGTGTGCATATTTCCCCACAAGTAAATAATCATTTATCCCTTGGCATTAACAGTAGGGTAAGGAGAAAAAGAACTTCATTAACCACATTTTTCTGTATTGACTTTCACACCCCTGCCTCAAGCCAAGAGCTGTCTGTGTCCACTGACTGTCTCTTGAGCCTACCTGACACTCTGTTCTGTCTTTTCGGCTGTTCCTTCTCCTAACCATGGTCCAAACACAAGTATCCTTCAAGACCCAGCTCATATAATCTCCTCCTTTATACTTTATATATCTTCCAAAGAAAAATAACAAGGCCTCCCAAAATCCTCTGCTACCCCCTCACTTCTCTTGTGTTATTACACAGGTTTCTACCTTACACCACAATTATTTTAATTCATATATGCAGAATTTTATGGTAAAGAGGGACAAAGGCACATTATCCCTTGCTGTCCCCATAGAAGGCTATGGCAATTTTAGTGATAACTAAATCAGTGAAAAAAGCAAGCATATCAAAGATATTTTAGTAACCAGGGTTACCTCTGGATATAACCAGATATGTCTAAAAGATGATAATAAAAAGTACCCTCAAAATTATTGTAAATGTTTTTTAATTGTTTTCCAAATTTTTGAGAATTTAATGTATGTATACAAGTTAATAAGACTCTATCTATCCCCCGTTTGCCTTCTACGACGGCCCTCAGACTCTCCCAACAGGCCTCTTCCCCACCCCATGTCTGTCTTAGTTACAGTTTATATTGCTGTGACAATACACCGTGAGCATAAGCAACAGGAGAAGGGGCCTGTTTCGTTCTCATACTCTTCCACAAACAGTCCATCATAGAAGGAGATCAGGGATGAAATTCAAGCATGCCTGAACCCAGAGGCACTGACTGGTGCAGAAACCATGGAGCGATGCTCCTTACTGGCTTGCTCCTCATGATCAGCCTGATTTCTTCTAGCATCCAGCATCACCAGTCCAAATGTGGTATCACCCACAATGGCCTGTCCCCTCCCTCATTAACCATTAGTTAAGAAATCTTACAGAGTTATTTTCTCAATTGGTGTTCTCTTCTCTCAGATGACTCGAGCTTGTGTCAAATTGACATAAAACTAATCAACACAATGTCTTTTTTTGAAACCCACTGAATCTAGTTAGTACAGCCCATGTATTCAAAGGTGTGGGGCCATCCACTAGAACATGGAAAATGTCCTCGTGGCCACACGTTCAGAAATGTGATTCTCCCTCTCCAGTGACTATCCACTGCCAGTAGCTCTTCAGTATGAGGTGGGGCCTGGGAATTCTCTACCACATCTATGCTTGAATTGGAGTTAGCTTGGTCTTGTGTTGGTCACATCTGCTGTGAGTTCACATCTGAAAGATAACATTCACATCATTTTTGTCCATTCTTTGACTCAATGTTTTCTTCTGTATCCTCTAAATCCACTTACATCAAGCTAAAATCTTTTGACCTTGGTGCCAAATATTTGTTGTTTCCTTCGGAGATCTATCCTTTGCACTGTAAGAAGTTGAGCAATAATCTTTGTCATTTATATATTAGATTGCAGTCACAATCTCTGTAGGCATTAACTACTAAATGACTCATGGTTGATGTGCTAGCTAATATTTTCTTGTTTTTGTTTTATTTTACTTTGCTTTGTCACCTTAACATGGGCTGAAGTTATCTGGGAAGACAGAACTTCAACTAAGGCATGGCTCCATCAGTTTGGCCTGTATGAAAGCCTGGGTAACATTTTCTTGATTAATGGTTGAGGAGAGAGGCCCCAACCCTTGGTGTGTGGTGTCCCCATTGGGCAAGTAGCCTTGAGTTAGATAAAGTGCAAGCTGAGCAAGACATGAGGAGCAAGGAAAAAGCAGCTTTCCTCCATGATGTTTTGAAGTTTGTTGTATGAGTTCTTGCCCTAACTTCCTCTGGATGGACTGTGGGTGGTGGAGCAAAAGGAACCCTTTCCCCCCACATTGCTTCTGGTCATGGTGTTTATCACAGCAACAGAAAGCAGAGACCGGTTGAGAATTATTATTTTAAAGGGAAACTTGGTTCTTGTGTGTATGTGTGTGTGTTGGAGGAGAGTGTGAGTCTCTCTCTCTCTCTCTCTCTCTCTCTCTCTCTCTCTCTCTCT
>CABHPH010045567.1:0-22505 GCA_902168325.1 Peromyscus nudipes | reverse complement strand
TGTGTGTGTGTGTGTGTGTGTGTGTGTGTGTGTGTGTGTTTATATACGAACTTGAAGGGGGAGAAACGAACTCCAAATATAATTGCAAACCCCTTAATGGGAAAGATAAAGACCATTTTATTTCTCAGTGATGAAACTGAACTGGAGTGAATGACAGAGTAGCCTGAGGATCCTTGAGTGATGTCAATCAACACAGAAGAAGGGGCTACAGGAAGCCAAGAGCACCAGAGCATGAGCATCAGGAGAGAGCACCTGTTGAGCTCATTAGTAACCACCCTCTTGGTAGTGCCTCACAATTATTAATAGATGAATGAGTGTCAAATACTCTTTTAGCCTGCCCCAGGTGCTGTACTCATCTTATTGGCTTATAAACCACATAAATTTATTTCTTATAAATTTCAAACTCAAAGTATCAGGAGAGTCAGTGTATAATGAGAGTATGTTTCCCAGTTCATAGATGTTGACTTCTCCCTGGGGTAAGAGCTTCTTTCAAAAGGGCATACGTCAATTCTGAAGGTTCTGTATTTATGACTTAATTATTCTCAATAGCCCCCCCCCAAGACCAACTCCTTGAGGGTAAAGATTTGAATATATGAATGTCAAGAGACCACAAGCATTAGTATAGATTGTATTTGTTCATAACTGCAAAATTATGAAATTTATGTGGCTTTGTTGGAGTAGGTATGGCCTGTTGAGGAAGTATGTCACTGTGAGAATGGACTTTGAGGTCTCATACATGCTCAAACCACACCCAGTGTCTCAGTGCACTTCCTGTTGCCTGCGGGTCAAGATGTGGCACTCTCAGCTCCTCACCAACACCATGTCTACCTGCATGCCACCATGTCCCACCAGGATGATAATGGGCTAAACATCTGAAATTGTAAGCCAGCCCCAATTGGATGTTTTTCTTTATAAGAATTGAGGAGGTCATGGTATCTTTTCATAGTAATAGAAACCCTAAGACAATACCTGAATAGACAAAGTCTAAAGGTGTTTCCCTAGCTGCTGTTTCTTTTGAGGTTGCCTGTCTATCCGCAATAGGGTTATCCTCTAAAGACAGGAGCTAGCCACTCCCCAATGGATGGGAATGTACTAACCATGAAGCGCTCCTGCCAGATATAAATACTCTTGCACTGTGAAAATGAGGCTGGTTGTCTTTCCATCTTTGGTATGTAAACGAGAAGTTAAGAACAGCCTTCGACAGCTAATTCAGTCTGTTAGCACCCTCTGAGGGTCAGGCATGTGTCCATGCCTTTTCTGGTTAGAGGAAGTGGGTGGGAAGCCTAGCGCAGCAATCAAGATCAAAATCACAACTCCATGATAAGAAATGCTGTCAGCGTGGTAATGACTTGTTTAAACATTTATTAAATCACTTCACAACAAATAGTAACACATGAAGTGTTATCCTCACATTTCACAGCAACATCACTTCGAAGCAGAAAAAAAAGAGAGAAAGAAAAAAGAAAAAGAAAGAAAAACGCTAGCCAAACTGTTTTAAATCCTTCATCAAGTTATTATTTAGTTAATATTGAGAGGATTAATTTTTCCTGTTTGTTCACAAACAACAATCTAATAAACAAACTTGGCAACAACATGCAAGCATGGCTGCATTATTGGAGCTGAGAAAAACTCAGCTAATGCCTAAAATGAGGAAACACGATGTTGGACTCTGCGCAACTGCAGTCGTCTTATTTTATGCAACTTCCAAGCTTTCTTCATTTCACTCTGACTTGCAGACATCATAGATCCTAACAAACTTATTACCATTTTCAGAATAACAACTTAAGAAATCATGAGAATTTCATATTCCACAAGAAGTTTCCTTTTTTGTCACTTTTAAAAACATGCCTTTCAATGAAAAAGGACATTTTTTTTTAACTACACGTGCTTGTAATTCCAACCCTTAGGAGGCGCAGACAGAGGACTTAGAGTTCAGGTTCAGCCTGGGCTACAAAAGGAGCCCTGTTTTCTAATCCATCCCCATAGACATCTCTCCCATTTCTATATGCACATTCCCTGACATAGACATACACAATCTAACATAGAAATTTTCTGGGGGGAAAATAAAAGCTATTAAAATGCTTCTTTTCATTATTTGGGTTCTTTATCAACATGGTTTTCAGGATAAAGGCTGTGCCACTAAAACTCAAAGCCGTGAAGTCCAATGCTAAAAAAAAAAATAAATAAAAAATAAAAAAAAATAAAAAATAATAAAAAATAAAAAAACCCACTTACTTTAGGATGGGTCCTAAAGTCCTGGTCTGACAAGTGAACACAGCCAGAGACCCAAATCTCCTCCCCCATCCATTAGGGCAATCCCCAACTGCAGTTGCAGGTGAGTTACCAGGATGTTCCCTGGATCCTCATTCCACTGTGTAAGTGTTGAAGGAGGACAGGACAAATCATGTCCCCTCTTTGAAGACATTACTGAGAGTTTGGTCGGAGAGAGTGAGCCAGGAGGATTATCACAAGGATTAGCCAGCCTCACCATATAGTGAGTCCTATGCCAGCTACAGCTGCTTACCCAGAGCCTGTCTCAAAAACTAAAAACAAAACGAACATGAGAGAAAAATAAAACAACAAAGCTACCTCTATTCAGATGCTGTTTACAACTCTTACTATGGTCAAACCCATTGCCCCTATTCTCCTGAACTACAGGATAAAAGAAAATGTTGTTTTGATTAGGGTCAACTATGTAACCCAAAGTTATAATTTCTTTCTTGTATTACTAATGAAAATAGAAATAGAAAGACATTTAAAAGACTCCACCCCACTTCATTGTATGAAAAGTTTAATAGCTGAACAAACAATAACCTTGCTCTTACTGAAGAAAGTGGGACATGTTTTACCTTGCTCTTACTGTAGGAAGTGGGACATGTTTTCTCCTGCTCCTACTGTAGGATGTGGGACATGTTTTACCTTCTTTTAACCAAACACTTAATTCCACATGATGCAGAAGCCTCTTGCCCTGATGATCAGTGACTTCTATTTGCACCTCTGTGTTTTGGCAATTTATTCTCAGAGTTGCATGTTCTGATTTCTGGTCCAAAAGTTCTAAGTGAACTGATTCTGGCCTCTACAGAAACCTGGAAGCTACCAGTGTCCACCATTCACGGTACAAGAAACACAAACAGGCTGTGTTTAGGAAGCACACAATTTTAAAGCAAGATTAGTTTCAGGAAGAGAGAACTTCCTCTGGATGGACATAAATCACGTAAGCTGTGAAGAAGGGAGAGATATGTACTGAAAGAGCATAGCCTGTTCTTTGGACAACAATTTTGTAGGAGACTTAAGAACACACAAATACTGTCCTTCCCCAATGACCTTCCAATATGGAACCTTACATCAATAGAAATCAAAATGGCATGCTTAGGCTAGTATACCACTGATCCAAACAATGCCCTGGGGTACAGGAAGAGGAGGCGAAATCCCAGTGAACCTGTAGGGAGATTTACTGATAGAACAGCTCTACAATGTGAGATCCACCAGAGCAGGATTGCCAGTGTGCACTCTACTGTGGCCTCTGACATGTAGCAGGAACCAAATAAATGTTCACACGAGGAATCAACAAGCATTGCTACTTATGTGAAGTTCAAACTATGATTGCATTGTATCAGTTAAACTTAATGTTCAGAATTTGTGTACATGTATATATGCTTCTGTGAAATCTAGCCACTTTTACCCCAACTCTCTCTTGCCTCTGACCTCCCATCATGACCACACAGAGTACTGCTGTCCTGACAACAAAACCTCCAAAATATTGAATACTCACAGTTTGACTGAGCCTAACAGTTTAAGTAGTTGTGCAAAATGTACATAAACAATGCATCTTGGAACAAAGAACCAGACCTGTATCCTTTGAGTCTAAATATTATGTTCCTGTCAATACACTGTGTTATTCTGAAAAAAAATTAATATAAATTTAGAAATCACAAATTTCCCTCACATCTTCTAGGAGAGGAATAGATCCTCTGACTTCAACAGTTTTTAAAACTCTGGTGTCACTGCCTAATAATCTGTCTCAAATGGTACCGAGGTACATTGCAAATAATTTAGTGAAAATAAAGTGTTATAGTTCAAGAACGGCTAACTTTTCTATGACTCAGAGTGGATTTCCTTGACACAAGCACTTAGCCATTTGCAGTCCAGTAAAGACTGGGGAGGGGGTGAAATCAAAATTGCATGACAGTAAACAGCCATCATTTTCAAGATTTGCACACATCCTTGGATTCCACCAAAGAGAGTGCATCTTACGGGAAAGCAGCGTTTTTATGTGTCTTTTGTAAGAATTTTTGAGTTATCATAAAATATCTGGGATTAAACATTTTTTTCTGATCACAATGAAAATTTATATCATTCAGTCATCAGTAGGATCAATAAATATATGACACAGGAAGAGACCTGAGGCTGTTTATAGAAAGAGACAAGGTGTAGTCCTGTTTGTAGATAAGTACCAGAAGAAAAGGGTATAGAAAATTAAAAAATAATTCAAAGAATCATCATCACCTTCCATGAGCCAGTACAAATTTATTTTATTTGAGGTAGTCTGCAACTACATAAAAAAGTATTGCCCCTGTCTACAGTGTTGTATATATTTTATAATATATAATATTATAAAAGTTTTTCTATAGCTATTAATTGAATTCTTATATTTCTCTCAAACCAAAAATTCTCCTGAAGAACAGAAAAAAATATTTCATACATTTTTGTTCATCTGTAATTAATACTCATAAAATGTCTTTTTAAAAATAAAAATGTATAGTAAAAGGACAAAGACAACACAGTCAAACTGATGAAGGCTGTAGACATAGTTCAGGCAAGAAATTATGCTGGCCTTAAGTAGAGTGAGGAAAAGGAAGCAGAGAAAAGGTGATAAAATGCTAGATTTGCACCATATGTTCAAAGTAGAGCCAATAGGCTCTCCACAAGCTCGTTGTCTATGGGTGAAAAAAAAGAAAGAAAGAAAAAACAAAGCAATCGAAGAGCACCAACTTCTTGAATGGGACTGTAAGAGGTGTGGGGGTTTTGAAGCCTTGAAAATGCATCATGGAATTAAAGGATGGAGCACAGATAATGATATATGATATAGGGAATTGCAAGTGCTATGATATGTAGGAGTGATCAAAGAAGTAGAAACAGAACTAAGACAGAGTCTGTCCTTGAAGCTAACAGAAGGAGTGATTTTTAAGGAAGGAACTGCTTTTAGTGCAGTCATAGAGGTGAAATCCACTTACTATGAGAACAGAAGAAAAACAGGGAGAGGAAAATAGAGAAGCAGTGAATATCAATAACTCTTCTGAAGGGTTGTGTTGTAAACAATGAGCAGAGAAATGCAGCAGCTCATGAGAGACATTAATTACCAGAGTGTTCTTTTCTGGGTTGAATGGGAGAAGTGACCGAACTAGAGTGGGTGACAAGGAAGGCTTGTGATGCCACATGGGCACAGGCACATCTCCTGGATGAGGTGGACACTGCTGTACTTGGATGTGCAGGAAACATAGTCAGCAGATTCACATTAGGGAGACAGAAGGCTACAGATGTGGCTGTAAGTACAGATGTGGTGGTTGACATGGTGACAGAGCACTGAAGAAAACTGTTACTCGTCACTTGTATGACCTCAGAGCACTAGAAAAGAAGACTATTAGAAGAAATTGAGAAAGAATAGTTGAAGCTTGAAAAGACGGGGAAAGAATGGTATTGATAAAAACAAAGAAAATGAAGTTTAGATCTGCTTGATAGCACTGAATGTCTGGTTGAAATGATTCTGGATTTAAAGTAAAGTGAACCTGGCTGGGTTTTTCTCTATGCCAGTGCAACTGCTTATGCTCAGGCACAAAGTAGGAATGGTTTAAACATTACTTCACCACTTACTGATTCTGAAATATTTACTTAATATCTGCAAGCTCCTATTTTTTAAATTTACTTTTACAGGTGTGTTTTAAGACTCAAATGAGATAATATATGTATGCTGTAGTGATTAAAAGCTCAAACACTGGAATTAGTCTGATTGAGTTTAAATCCTAACTCCTGTGTTAGTAAAAGAGAGACAGGTGAGACAAATAAAGGTGTGCATAAAATGATGCTTATAATTTCTACCAGGACTCCAAAGCCTGATGTGAAGGGAAATAAGAGCACAAAACAGAAGGAGTAAACTCAAGCCCAGCACTGGGGATGTGGGGCTTGACTGTATGTTTATGCTTGTGAAGTCAGGATATCAGTGCTGAGGACAGCAGATGACCAGAAAGTAGAACACTTACACTGAGGCTGTGGAAGAAGTTCGCGATAACTGCTCGGAAACTTGGAAGTAATTATCTGATGGAAGATGAGGTTAATGAAGAAGAAATCACAGAGCTACGTGCCTGATAGTGTCATCAATGCCAACACTGAAATCAGTAAGAAATATGACCTTCAGTGTTGCTGATAAGGATGGCAATGAGGCATAAGCTAAAGAATGCTAGAAAAAAAGATGTCTGCCTCAATCCACTTCGTTGTTGTTGTTTGTTTGTTTGTTTTTTTCCTACAGCTGTGATAAAGATGGTGATCAAAAGCCATTTGGGGAGGAAAGGGTTTATTTAGGTTTACATGTCCCAGTCAGTCATTGAGGGAAGTCAAGCCGGGAACTAAAAGCAGGGTAGGAACCTGGGGAGGAAGTAAAGCAGAGAACCTGGAGGAATGCTGCTTATTTATTGCTCCCAATGACCCACTTAACTTGCCTTTTTATTCTGACTAGGAGTGGACAACCCCCAGTGGCCTGGGCCCTTCCACATCAATAATTAATCAAGACGATGCTCTATGGACCTGCTTACAGTTCAGTCTGATGAAGCACTTTACCAAATTAGCCTGACTTGTGTCAGGTTGACAAAAAAACCTAACCAGCACACCACTCAAATCAGTGAAAGAAGCAGTACAGCTGGAGAATAGTCTAGTTTCATTTCTGTCCCAGTGATGTGATACCCAGATGAAAAGATGCTTACGGGAGAGGAAGTTTATTTCTGCTTACATTTCCGGGTTACAGTCCATCATTGCGGGGGAAGTCAAGGCAGAAACTCTAAGCAAGTCACAGTCAACACCACATAGAAACACATGTATGTGTGCTCACGTTCTTGTTTGCTTGTGCCCTGCTCGGTTTTACCTTTTTTACACAGCACAGGAAACCCTGCCTCGGGAATGGCACAGCCCAAAGGAACTGGGTCTTCCCACATCAATGACCTGAATGAAGAGAATAGCCAAAGACAAGCCCACAGACCAACCTAATGTTGACAATTCCTCACTGAGACTAGCTTTTGCAGAAGATTCTAGGTTGGAAGAAGTTGTCAATTCAAATTTACCAGCACAATGAGATAATTAGAATTAATCTGATTTGTGGTATCCTGGGTTTCCTCCTTCTTTTTTGATATGTAGCCTCTGATTTTTCTCTTAGTTAATTCAGCTGAAGATCTGTCCATTTGCTTTTATTTTTTTATTTTATTTCATGTATTTACTGTGTGTGTGTGTGTGTGTGTGTGTGTGTGTGTGTACCTGTACCTGCACCATGGCACATGTATAGAGGTCAGAAGACAACCTGTAGGAGTCAGAGTCTGCTCTCTCCTTCCACAGTGTGAGCCCCAGGGAATCAACAGGCTTAGTGTGGCTGCCTTTCCCCCACTGAGCCGTCTCATTTAGCCAGCCCTTGTCCATTTATTAAATACAAATTACTGATTCATTTATCTTTGTTATTGTTTTTCTAATCTTTATTTCATTTGTTTCTCTCATGACCATTATTATTTTGTTCTTTCTTCTAACTTTGGGCTCAGTATCTTCTTGTTATTTTCTTTTCAGGATGCTTGGGTTATAAAGCTAGGTGATTATATAGCAATATCTCTTTCATTAATTAATTTAAAAGATATCTCTATAAGTTTAGGGCTGATTTTTACCATAGCCCTGGGTATTTTATGGTTCCATTTTTGTTTCAAGATATTTTGCATTTGCTTCTTGACACATGGGTAGCTCAACGATATGCTGGTATGATATTTAACTTCTAGACATTACTAAGCTTTCTGCCTGGATCCATCCCTCTGTTTCTTTTGGGATGCTCATAATGCATAGAGTTTTTCTTGTTGGTATCTCAGCAGTTTTTTATTCTTTTTCTCTTTTTGTCTGACTGGATCATTTCAAAATGATCTACAATAGCATCCCTGAATTAAATTCTCCTATTTTCTCAGATGACTTCCTCTGTATTTTTTTCAGTCATTTGTAGCACAAATTTTAATTGGTCTTATTAATAAAAACTGGGAGCCAGCTATCAGGGTGAAAGCTGAAAGATCAGAGCAGCAGAGCAAGCAACAGCCACTACCTCTTACCTTACCAACTCCTCAGCCTGAAAGATGTGATCCTGTCTACACGAATCCTCAGACTGAATGCCTGAGTCCTCAGCTGAAAGGGTCAGAGCATCTGTTTCCTCCCATTCCTTTCTTTGCCCAGCCATATCACTTCCTGTCTCAACCTTCCTAATGTTGGGATTAAAGGCATGTGGCTCCTAAGTACTGGGATAAAAGGTATGTGCCACCACTGCCTGGCCTCTGTGACTAACTCTGTGGCTGGCTTTGCCCTCTGATCTTCAGACAAGCTTTATTTGTTGGAGCATATACAAAATACCACCATAGTCATTGAATTTTCAGCTGCAAGTTATCTGCTTTGATTTTAAATTGGGTTCTAGTTCACTACTGAATTTTTAATTTTCCTCATGTATTTTCTTATTATCATTCAATTGTTTGCTTTCTTTTTATTAATCACTATGATACAAGAAAGTATAAACAAAATAAAACATTGTAAAATCATGTTAGCTCAACATAGCAGGAAAAGTAATAATACATTTGTCACAAAAAATAGACAAAACATGGTGGTGCATGCCCTTAATCTCACCATTTGGGAGGCAGAGGCAGGCAGATCTCTGCAAATTCAAGGTCACTCTACATAGTGAGTTCCAGGACAGCCAGAGCTACACAGAGGAATCTGGTCTTGAAAAAACAACAACAACAACAACAACAACAAAAATAGACAAAGCAATTCTAAATTTTTAAGGCTCCACAAATACTTCTAACAGTCAAAGTAATTGAGAAAGAAGAAATATAGTTGTAATACGTGGTCTGGTTTTAAAATATACTACAAAGCTATCATATTCAAAAGAGTTCTTATAAAAAAGACAGAACTCTAAAGAAAGCACAGCCTTCTTCGGAGCACATGAAGCTTCTCAAAAACTGACCACATATTAAGAAATAAAACACCTCTCAAAAAATTAGGGCAATTTAAATGATTTTCTGTGTTCTACCTGAACACAATGGAACATTGATAGATATAAACAGCTGTAGAAACTACAGAAAACATACAATTTATGGAAAGTAAGTGATATACTATTAAATTAAAATTCAGTCACTAAAGAAACCAAGATATTATATACATATGTATATATATATATATATTTAATCCAAGAACTGAACAGAGATGTTGTCATCTTTAGGACAACATGAAGACAGTCCTAAGAGGAAAGCTTATAGGTCTAAATGCCAACATGTAAAAATTTGATCTCTAAACATGATCAGTCAGTAACTGACCTTAAGTCTTTGGGAAAACCAGGGCAAACAAACCTCATGCAACAGATGAAAAGAAATAATCAAAATCAGGGCAGACATTAATTGACTAGAAACCAAAAATATGAAATAAATGGAACAAGAAGCTCAAAAAGCTGATTCTTTGAAAAGATAGACAATGTTGACAATCTCTAAGCACTTATAATAAAAAAACCGAGAGAATACCAAAATTAATAAAACTAGAAATGAAAGGAGAGATATTACAATAGATACCAGTAAGATTCAGAAAATTGTAGGGGCATACTTTAGAAAACTCTGTTCCACTAAATTGTAAGCTCTAAAAGAAACAGATGAATTTCTAGATACATATGATATTCCTATCAAACTTAACCCATGAAGGAAAATGTAATTTTGGCCAGCGGTTCTCAGTCTGAGGGTTGTGCCCCTTTGAGGGTCACATATCAGATATTCTGATATCAGATTTTAATATTATGACTCATAACAGTATAATACATAACATAATATTATGACTCATAATATTATGACTCAAAACTACAGTTATGAAGTAGCAGCAAAATAATTTTATGGTTGGGGTCATCACAATATTAGGAACTGTATTAAAGGGTCACAGCATTGGGAAGGTTGAGAACCACTATTCTAACCAGATACCACCAGTAAGATTAAAGCCGCAATAAAACATCTTCTAACTAATATAAGCCCAGGACCAGTTAGATTCACTGGAGAGTTATACCAGAACTTCAATGAAGAATTTAGTGTTGTCTTGGTGCTGTCACTGGTATTGTTTTTCTGAGACAAGATCTCAATACACAGTCCTGATTGGCCTGAAAATCTCCATGTAGGCCAGACTGGCCACAGACTCCTTGCCATTTCCTGATTCTGCTTACCAAGTACTGGGACTGTAGACACGGGCCCACTCTTCTCAACTGAAACTCATTACTTAAATAGTCAACCAAAAAGAAAGGGAAAAGATAATAATAGAAATAATAACTCTGTAGTTCCTACTACTTGGTATTTCCACCTCTGCATGTTTATTTAAGTGAATTAAAGTAGAACCTTAATGAGGTATTTGCATTGCTTAGTTAAAATATGGAGATATCCTAAGTGCCAAACAAAGAAAGAAGGGGAATAGACATTGTAACAGATTTATTATTTATATAATGATAAGCTATTTATGTACTTCATCTTGCATATACTCTTATATAAACATGTGAATGGTGTCTGTTTATTAAAAGGAAGAACACATTGTCACTTGGCACATCAGTGAATCTGAAGGATATACTTACTAAGTAAAATAAGTCGATAAAGAAAGACAAGTAATTTGTAACCTTATTTACTATAGAAAAGCTAAATAAAACAGCTAAATTGTGGAAGCAAAAAGTAGAAAGGTGGTTACCGAGAGCCATGACAGGTGAGACACAGAAGAGGTTGTTCAAGGAGTACAGGGTATCAGTTACAGAGAGTAAACATTTTGCAGCTTTAGTACACAGCAGAGTGAGGATAATAATGATACCTTAACATACTTGAAATTCTCTAGCAGGGCAAATCATAACTCTATTCATCACACAATAAATAAATATGTGAAATAACAGATGGATTAATGGGTTTGGTTGCATGTGGACAATTTCATCATTGAACCAAGTTGAAGGTATTGAATATATGCAACTTTACAGCCACAAGAATGTAGACAGCTGCTATATCCTCCATAAATCTTGCAGTGCTAAGTACAGAGACACAGGTATTTCATATATATACACACACACACTAAAAAATAATGAACAGTTGCTTATTTCCATCTAAATATTTCCTGGGGGTCTTGGGACCCAATCCATGACAGCTCTCTACTACCACAATGACCATTCTACCCGATTAGTGAAATTACCCTTTGTTCTGTTGGGAAAGGTTCACGTTTGCCACTGGCACTTATCAAAATGGTGTTGAAATGATATAGACACAGTCTTGATAAGATTTTTAAATATCCATTGAAGCTATTTCACATCTGGAAGGGCTAAATTGAGGCAATCTTCACAGGAAAATTAAATCACCAAAAATAATATGATAATAAACCATTGCAACACATTGCAGCTTTATATCATGATGCTAAGCTAATGCGAGAAGTGCAGAAATCTCAGCTCTGTAACCATTCAGGATGGAATAAATAAAAACTTATGACAGAACAAATTAAGGAATGAACAATTTAATACCATAATTAGTAGTGAGAAATGTAAAAATTAGTAATTATTGAAGAAACCATATGTTTAATGTATTAACTGGTGCTATTAAAACTATATTATATTCTTTTGTCAGATTATGTAATGAGTGAGATTTTTCCAGAGCTTAAGCTACTTCCTGAGAGGGAGGAAGATTAGGTTTGAAAGAAGCCTCATTATTTAGGCCATAGTTTACTGTACATTAGTTCTGTATTATTCTTTGCACATTGGGAGGTCTGATTCAATTGTAAAAATAGGATTTTAAAAGTGTTTGATGGGGTGTCCAAAAACAATATTTAGCAACTGGAAATTTAAGGTCAGTAAATAAATCTAGAGTCTCTATTTGTAGCATAAACATGTAAGATTTCAGGAGGTAAAGTTCACAAGCTTCAGGTGTCCCAGATAGATTCTGAAACTTTTCTATGCTCAGAGATTCCCAGAATGCCACACAACCTCACAATATTCCCTAGAGTGCCAGTGTATGCTAGACGAAGCAACCCAAATCATGTTCTAAAACTTATAGGAACAACTAGGATACTGGGTCACTTAAAATAGCCAGAATTTTCCTAATTTCCCATGGCTCACTATGGGAAAGAGTCATATGGAGTCATACATTAATAAATCACAAAATATTAAATACTCACATGATGGGAATGTCATTCTGTATGCTGTGAATGTGTTGATAAATAAAATGCTGATTGGCCAGTAGTCCGGCAGAAAGTATAGATGGGATAAGCAAACAGGAAGAATTGTGGGAAGGCTGGAAGGCTAAGTCAGGAGACACCAGCCCACCGTCTAGGGAGCAGTATGTAACATGTAGTGCACACAGGTAAAGCCACAGAACATGTGGCAACATATAGATTAACAGAAATGGGCTGAGTTTAAATGTAAGAGCTAGTCAGTGGTGGGCCTGAGCTAATAGCCAAGCAGTTTTAATTAATATAAGCTTCTGTGTGTTTACTTGGGTCCAAGTGGCTGCAGGACTGGCTGGTGAGAGAGATTTGTCCTGACCATGGGCCAGGTGGGACACAGGAAAATTTCAGCTACACTCACAAAGTAGTAGGAATGGTGGTGGTAGTGGTGGTGGTGGTGGTGGTGGGGTGTGTGTGTGTGTGTGTGTGTGTGTATACACATATATATTACCATATTTGTTGAGGGGGTTACCTATACATTTTTTGTGTTTATATGTGTATAGGTATATAAGAGATTTATATTTTATCAAGGAATATACTAATATATACCTATAAACTTGAATGCACGTGCACATAAATGCGTTTAACTCAGGTTAAATGCAAAGAAAGAAATTTACAAGAGAATGCCCAAGTTACATTTCTATTGTGATAAGACAACTTATCAAAGAAGGAGTTTGTTTGGGTTTTTCGGTTTCTGAGGGTGAGTCCACGACTATCATTGTAGGAATCATGGCAGCCGGCAGGCAAAGCATGGCACTGGAGCAGTAGCTGAGATTTTATGTCTTGATCCTCTAGCCTGAGGCAGAGAGCTAACAGGGAATGACGCAGGCGTCTGAAATCCATGCCAGCACCCCTCTCCCAACACATTCTGACTAGGTCGTACCTCCCGGTCCTTCCCGATCAGTTCCACATTGAGGGGGACAAAGTATTCAAATGTATGAGTCTGTAGGGGCCATTCTTATTCAGACCACCACAGGGACCAAAACCTATAGGAGGTGAGATTTTTCTTTGAAAATTCAGCAAAGATCTCTGAGGAGGTCAGATTAGCAGCACCTGAAAAAAAAAGCTGTCTTCAGAATTGTGTAGGAAAGAACATTCCAGAGAAGTTATAGTAGGTGCAGAAAATTTGGATAATGCAAGAAACACGTATTAAAAACAAATTAGGAAGGAAGATAACTGTCACATCTGCATTCTCCAATTTCCCTGAAAAACAAGAACAATTTGACTGAGGTGGAAGATAAAATAAGCATCAGAATCAATTAGTTTACAAATAATAACATTAAGCTTAATGAGTGTGTGTGCTTATGTGTAAGTGTATGTGTATCATGTACGTGTGTGTAATTCTCACCAACATTTAATTTAAAACATTCTCAACAAAGCAGAGTATGGTGTTGCAGCCTATCATTCCAGCACTTGGAATGCAGAGGAAGAAGACACCTCAGGAATTTAAGGTCACCCCCAGTTACACAGTCAGCCTGCATTACACAAGGCTGAACTCAAAACAAATCAAATCTTTCTATCTTTTTTCCCCATGAAGCCAACAAGGTGCCACACGTGCTTTGCCATTGAGCTGTAAATTACAACTAATTCTTGAGATGAAGAGTAGATTTGATTTCTAGCAATATCATGTAAATTTCATGGTACATTGTGTGCTTTGAGTTCTTGTTTTCTTTCATTTAGTAGGTTTTTGTGGCTATCATGTCCTTTTCCCCTGTGTGTCTTTTGCCACTCTTTGCTGCTGAGCTATGCTCCATTGGACATAGATAGTCCACTCTCTGTATTCATGCACTCCCTGATAGACATTGGCGTTGTTCACCTTTGGTCCACTCAGCATAATGATGCTACAAGCATTAACAAATAAGTACTTATATGGACACAAATTTTAGTTAAATACCTAGGAATAAATGTATTTGGTCAACCATATATTGACTATGATGAATAATTTTTAAATTCTCTACAGTTTGAATTACATAGTGTTAGTTCCTTGGTCAGAGGTCAATCTTACTGAATAATTGATGCTAGAGAGACTGCTGGCATACTTGATGTAATCAGTATGTAACTTACTTCATTCCACCCTGACACTATAACTAAATTAACTAGACCCTCGAGAGGAAAACAGCAACCCTTGGCATTTGTATGGAAATTCAAGATGGTGAGAATAAGGTAGTCAGCTTGTGAGAGGCTCATGTGAATGATGCATAAAGTTAAGTTCATTGTGTTGACGCAATGTTTGTCATAGAAAATATTTATTCTTATTCATGCAACTGAGATATGATTGAGTTTAGATATTTACCTTTAACAAACAACATTCTTCCATTTTAAGATCCTAATCATAAAATTTCCTTTCTGTGAAGAAATGCTTCCCCAACACTAATTATTTGCTATCTGCCCATCATCTAGGTCTGAGAAATGGACTTTGCAGCTACACTCTTAGGTCTCAGGAATCTTAAAGGTAAGAGAAATAGCAAAGGAAGGATGGTAAAGCTGATCAGAGACAATGTGCAGCGACTTTCTGTATGAGGCAGAAGCATGCACAACACATGAAAAGAAAAAGGAACTAAAAATATCCGTGTTGTTATAAAGGGAAGCAGAGCCAAAGCAATTTGTCTGTGCCTCTTTCCCATCTGTGTGGCTCCTCCACTTAAACAGCCAGTGTCGACCAATCTGATTTGCTTTCCTGCGATGATAGCTGTGGCTTAGCTAGAAGCTATGCTGCGATGTCTAGATAAAGACATCTTTACGTAAATACAGCGTGTATCTCACTTTAACACATATGCTTTGACATGTGATTTTTGTACACACCATGTCTTCCTGTCTTCAGGTAACATGGGAGCTGTTGACAAATACCTGAAGGGGAATGTTTTTCTAGAGTCCGGAAAATTATGCTTTCCCCAGAACTGTACCATTTGAGAAGCTGCAGTTAATTTTCTGTTCTGAATCAGAAAGTTTCCCACCATACCCAGGAATGAACAAAACAAACCAATACTTTTTATATATATATTGAATACTTTATAACTATATATATCCCTGGACAGAGAAACAATATATGGACTATGGTCATTGTTCATGAAATAGAAGCTTAGAGGTTAAAATGATATTTTTCCAGTGTTGGTAACTGCCTCTCATAGAAGCTAAACATGATGCTCAGATAGCCTTTCCTTCAGACTAGTGTTCAACCAGCTGACCACTCTTGACGTAAACGCTTGCCCTGGCTGGATGTTCCTCCTTCTGGATGACTGTCTGCCTGGCACCAGGATGACGAAAGCACAAAGCCAGAATCTCCTTATGTGGGCAGAGCTGCCTCTCGTGGCAGAGCCAATTTGGATCCTGTCCATTGGCAGGGATGTCCCAGAAGCAGCCAATTTTAGTTCAGTCTCTTTAAAACTATGGATTGTAAACAAACAGTAGGATTTTCCACAGTGGAGGGGATGATAGTGAGAAGATACGGAGGAACTAAAGCTAGCCATTAGTTCACCAGAAAAATGGGGGTGTGGGTTGAAAATCAGCTAGACACTCCCAGCTACTGTAGAACACAACAGATAGTGCTCCAATTTCACAAACTCATTGTAGTCCTTTCTTCCTTTCCTTTCCTGTTCTCTTAATTTCCACACCTCCTCTTTTCCTGGTCTTTTATATGGATCAATAGATGAAAACTAGACAACTTCAATGGGTTGATGCTGGGTTGCAGTAAAGCAAAACTGCACATTGCCTGGTTTGCACAGCATTCACATTTCCATGGATTTTTCAGGTAGGTCTTCTAGACTGACTATCTTGAAGAACCACAGTCGGTTAGATTCAACACAGTTTAAGGATGTTCTAGTCAGAGCTTCTGTGTGAATCATGCCTTCTGGAATCAAGCTCAACAGCAATATGCCTGTGTCGCATGCTGCTGCTCAGCAGAGCAATCAGTTATCCAAGTGTCAAGGGAGGACCTATAAGCCTTGTTTCCAGCTGACTGTGGGTCTTAAGGCAACATCCTTGAATTCTGTGAGTCCTGGCTTCCTCTTAGACAAATGGCAATGATAATAATAATAACTGATGATATGTGTCTTATATATTATAAGAGCTAATAACTTCCAATATGCAATGCAAAAGCTATTACTGTTAGTCATATAATTAATTTATTAGTGTGCTATCAAAGTGAATATTAAATTACTGATAACCACTTCACAATAGTGTGATCAAAAGAATTTGGCTTAGTAATTGCATAGTGAACTATGGGTCCTTTTTCTCCACATCTTCTTCAGTACTTTTGAGATTTTTTTTTTTTTTTTTGGTTTTTCAAGACAAGGTTTCTCTGTGTAGCTTTGTGCCTTTCCTGGAACTCACTTGGTAGCCCAGGCTGGCCTCGAACTCACAGAGATCCGCCTGGCTCTGCCTCCCGAGTGCTGGGATTAAAGGCATGCGCCACCAACGCCCGGCTGAGATTCCTTGATACTAGACATAATGACTGGGATGCAGTGATATCTCAGAGTAGTTTTAATTTGCATTTCTTTCATGGCTAGTGATACTGAACACTTTTTAAAAAATTATTGGCTGTTTTTGTTTCTTATTTGAAAACTGTCTATTTAATTAATGTGACCATTTGTTGATTGGAAGCTTTGGTTCCTTGGTATTTAACTTGTGTAACTCTTTGGAAGTTATGGATACCAGCTTTGTTTCAGAAGTATAGCTGATGAAGATGATCTCCTCTTTTGGGATCTCTCTGTTTGCTCTGCTGTGTTTCCCTTTGCTGTACAGAAACTTTTTAGTTTTTCATGGAGCCCCATCTGCTAATACTGGGGGCTAATTCCTGTGTGATCTGGAAAGTTATTACCCACCCTAAGGTCTTAAAGAGTAGTCCTCATGTTCTTTTTAGAAGCTTCATTGCTTGTGGATTTAAATAGGGGTTATTGTTCCATTTTGAACTGACTTTTGCACAAATTTTGGAAATAACCTTAGAGTTTCCTCAAATTATCAAAAGCAGAATTCCCATTAACCCAGCTATTTCACTCCTGGGTATATAAGAAGAGAACTCTTAGAAATATTTGTGCCCCTATGTTTATTATATTTATTGCTGACTTAATCACTATATCAAGGAAATGTAACCAACATAGTCTTCTGTCAAAAGATATATGGATGAAAATCTGGTATGTGTATATATACATATATATGTGTATGTGTATATATATATTTATCAGAATATATATATGAATAGTAATATATATATATATGAATACTATTCATCTTTAAAGAAAAATAAAATCACAAAATTTCCAGGAAAATGGATGAACTTAGAATGTGTAGTATTAAGTACTGTCACCCAATTTAAAAAAGAAAAGAACTTCATGTTCTCCAAATATATGCAGATTCTAGTCAAAGTGTGTGTGTGAGTGTGTATGTGAGCATATATGTGTGTGTGAGTGAGTGTGTGTGTGTGTGAGTGTGTGGTATAACATGCAGAAAGGAGAATAAGAAGGGTAATAATAAATGATGAAGAAGCATTGAGTGTAGGTAAAGGACACAAGTCATGAAAGAGTAAATAAAGCTAATTGTTTATCAGTTTTAACTCTGACATAGCTTTTTTTTATTTTTTGGTGGTAAATAAGTGCACAAAGGTGTATTTAACAGTGAAAGTGTAAAATTCAATGTGAAACTCCACAGTTTCAGAATGGCTACTCTAAATGTATACAAATTCACTGAAATATATAGACTTGGGATCTGGTTTTGATGTGTGATTTTTTTTATTTGAAGTTCTTTATAAATAAAGATTTAATAAATCTGTAATTAATAAATCTTAAAAGTATATTTGACAGGCCAGGCATAGTGGCACACTCATAAGTCAGAAGCAGACCAATCTTTGTGAGTTCAAAGCCAGCCTGATCTACAATGCAACTTCCAGGCCAGCCCAGCCAGAGCTGCAGTGAAACTTTGTCTCAAAAAACAAAAAGAAAACAACAACAACAAAAGTCTTCTTATCAATTACATTACAACACACAAAATAACCACAAACGGACTACCCATGATTTTTTATGTGGTTTGAGTTAACAAAAAACCCAGTCAGCATGTAAGAATCACATTCTATGTATGTGCGTTTCATTGATTGCAGAAGCATTTATAGGCAGTTAGAAATGAAACTCTACTTTTTAATGTTAGATATAGTTATTTATATTACAAAATAAAGATACTTGGTGTACTATTCGTAGACGGCCCCTACCTAATAGCTCTGTCACTCTTCAAGGCTCCTATAGCACATAGGCTGGCGAATACTGTTAGTTGAGGTCTAAACAGGTTGGGAACCTTGTACATACAGCTCTGCCAGCTAAGTAGAAATGTTATAACCTGCTCTTGCCCAGGATATTAGAAAAGCATTAAAGACACCATGAGACAAATGGAAATGGGATAAACATGAGACCTTAGGAAAAATACACTCCTCTTGCATTTATTAAGCACTTGGATCTGATGCATGACACCTGCTTAAAGTCCAAAGAATGATCACAGACTTTGCTGAGGAAGAGGAGATAAGAGTTAGGTCTAGATGCAGGCTCATACTTCAGCAAGTCAGTGTGTTTAAATCAATGAAAACAATCCAATGATTGTGTCTGCTACAAACAGAAAGCAATACAAGATGACATAAAGTATGTCAAGCTGTTCAAATTACTCATGGCAGAATGGCAAGATATATATCCATTAAAATCAGACAGTTACTTCAATGTGTGTTGGCCAACAGAGATAAATAGTGTCTCTCTGAAGCAAATGTAAAATTATTTCTCTCCTCAGAATTTTGGAGCTCTAATGCTTTCAACCACAATTATTTTCTGTTTATTAGGGGAATTTTCACTTCCTACCTTCATTTAGAAATTCTTAGTTCGTCCATCAAAATCACTTTCCACTTCAACTGAAAGGAATATGCATTAGGCATTGAAGTATGCATATTTCTATAGTTGGCTTTCTGATGGTCTCATTCATATTCATAAGTTGATCTTATTAAATGAGTTGAATGTTAATGACTAAAATATGTGGAATGCAAAGGCTACTCTCATAGCAGAATTACATTATCAATACAAGTAGTTGATTCAAAATTAATGGTTTATAACTAAGAAAGAGTATAATTATTGAGAGACAGAGTTATATAAGATTTATCTTTCTTTTGTGACTGTTTTTTCAGCAGCATTTCCATTAACAAAATTGTGAAAGGTAATTTTAATACATAAAATTTTAGATATTATATTTAAAAAATAAAAGCTATGGAGTCACTTTATTTGAAAAATGTAGACAATTTCTGATTCTTAATGTTTTAAGGAAAATAACATAGACTAAGAAAGATTTAGAAATAGCCAGTATTTGTACTGCATAATACTATACATATCTTCAAGATCTTCATATGTGACCTTGTCATTAGCAAACAACAACATACTACTCTGGTTGAAATAAAAGCACTGTGGAATATTTAAGGAATACAGCTTATTAATTTAGTAATCTGTCAGCAATAATGTCTCTATTTCTTCGTTTTGAAACCTAGAGTGTGGCCTGATACCTGGGGTTATAATGTCAAATATTAGCGGAGGGTGGAAAACAGTGAAAAGGAAACTTCAAATTCTCCTTTCAGAGTTAATATTGATCTACAATACTCTAACCCAAATGTTCTCTTTAAGTTTCCTAATAATTTCTTCTCAATTTTCAAAATTGCATAGCTACACTAATTGCCATTTATGCTCAAGGTCATAGTACTAGAAAGTGCCTATACCGAGCTTTCAACATAAGTGTGCCTAACCCTCAAAGCCCGTGTCCCTAACAATGATTTCACCGATGTGGTTTTGTCTCTAGACACATTTCTTCTCCCTTGATGAAATGATGAAAAAGAAACCATCCTAGTTTTAGCTAGTCAAGCCCAAAGCTTAGAGATGTCAACCTCTGGACAGACATACACACCAACACGGTCAAGCACGCCTACACACACATGTGCATGTGCACACACACACACACACACACAATAGATTCCCATACTATGTAGAATAGCATTTTAAGTTCCTACACTAGTATCCCAATGTCCTACTTGGCATGGTCCTTCCTATCACCCTTACTGCACTCTCCTCCCCATTGAGTAAGACCCAGCCGCTGCAGTGCCAAATCCATCCCCAGCCATCCAGTTATTGTCCACACTAATGTTCCTCCAGCAGCTTGATTTTCTACCATTGCTTATGGCTAACTCTACTTTATTGTTCACACCTCAATTTTGTGCCAACTTCCCCCAAGAATCTTTTCTGATTCTCAAAATTAAAAAAGAAGCTTGGTACTCCCTTGTCACCCCACTCTGTTCTAATTCTCTGCATTGTTTCTGATACCTTGTTCCAGAATGATTATCTATTGTGTTTATAACCACCAAAGAATGTAACTTCTTGAATATATTGTCTAATCCATTACTTCATTCACCAAACTACAAATACTCAATTCTCCTACAAAAATACTTAAATGAATCACAATTAGAGAGAACCACTGTATTTGGAACATTTCGACTGATCACCTACAGGGGGTGACTTTAGACATGTGGATAGTGATTCTCCATGGTAATCATAATTTATAGGTATGTGGTTCTACATCAGAGCACAAATGTAAAAAAAAAAAAAAGGCTGAGCAGCTGAGCTAAAATTGAGACATCTACCCAATGGCCTACTTTTTAGTATTCAGTTAGTATTCAATTAATTTCAAAGCAAATAAAGTTATCTATTTGAATCTTGTTTCATAGGTTTGGAAGAGAAGAGCAGAACTGAAGATATGAAATGACTTCAGAGTGCCCTAGCTTCTGTCCTGAGAAGGATTTTTACATTAACTAGCAAGGCATGATGGAAGCTTACTGCTTCTTAGAAAAAGTCAAGTACTGACAGAAGATGGCCATCTGTTCTTCACATTGCTAGAGCCAGAACAAAAGGAAAAGAATAAAATGTAGTGCAGCGGGTTTAGATTAGCTCTGAGGAAGGATGCCTACACAGGAAAGCAAGTTGTTACACAGCAAGACAAGCTTTGAGAACGAACTAACTTCAAACTTTTAATGTGGAACTTTTTAGAATTAATTCACATTTGTATCCTAAAATGTTTGAGCAGGGTTTTTGTTATGAAATCAGGGAAATGAAGCTTTTTTTATTCCTGGATGTGACATTAATTTGATGTATTAAATAACAACATTCAAAAGAACTTAAGCGTTAGAAATCCAGGGTGACATTATAGGGCATGTGCCATGCACAGGGTTATTTGTGCATGCGATCGCAGAGACCAGAGACAGAAGTGAAGTCACTTTGAGCCTCTAGACACTTCTCTTCATTGACATCACACAGAAATGATACAGTGCATCTCATAGAGCTGTCTGACTGAAGAACATCTCCTGGTCTGCAAGGAAAGTAACAGGAAGCATAAAGTAAGAGGGAGCAGGGCCAACTGCTCTTTTCTCTAAATTTCTCCACAGAAGAGTACCCCATCATGAAACAAGTGTGATTTATTTCACTTCTATATTTTGTGTATGTGTGTGTGTGTGTGTGTATGTGTGTACAGTAAAGCTCCAACCTTCTGAAGTGTCTGTGATCCAAATTTTTCTTCTCTTACACCAAGTTCTCCAGGTACAATTCACTTCAAACCAAACCAGTGCCCCAAAGAGTGGTGTACGAGTTTTCATAAACCACCTCCCAGCTAAGCGCATTCATTTAAAGCTCTGGAAGTTTTATTTCCTTTATGTACCTCATTTTCTAAAAGGAGCTTTAAGACACAGAGAGAGCATTTCTCATCCAATCGCATGACAAACCTCGACCTGGTGCAGCCAATAAAGCAATATTCAAAGTTATATTCAAATAACTACACACCATAAATACTTTTAAACTGTGTGTATACTAAACATACAAATATTTTCCCTTGTGAATATTTCCTAAATAATACACTATACTAGAATTCAAATTGTATTAAGTATGGTAACCCATTCATGAATCAAACACAAATGCTTATGTTACCTGTACATAATAGACACTGTTTTATATAAGGTTGTCTTATATTCA
>CABHPH010045564.1:5074-25612 GCA_902168325.1 Peromyscus nudipes | reverse complement strand
CTCTATGTTTGGTCATGGAGTGCTCAAGTTCCCTGCTCTATGGTTGGTCACTGGGTGCTCAGGTCAGGTCCTCTGCTCTCGTTTGGTGCTTTGAGGCAGGGCCACAGTTATGACCTGACAGTCCCAGAACTTGTCATGTAGCCCAGGCTTGCCTCAGTCTGCAGCAGTCCTCATGCCTCTGTCTCCCAAGTTCCAGGAGTTTGGAAGTCTTGCTTCCTGCTTTTCTTGGAGTCTTATCCTTTCTTAGGTTGTCTTTCTTTTCCATCCTTTTCTTTAATCTGGCCTTTGGTAGATTATAAAATGGAGTTTTTCTTTAATGTACAAGAAAACCTAGTCTCCAACAAGGTCCCCCCTCATCTTATCTGGACATCTAACCACCACTGTGTACCTAGGTAAAGAGAGCCACTGACCTCTGACTATCAGTTGAGAAGGTGTTATGTGGCAGGCTGTTAGGACCCAATCTAACTGTCCTAACAGTCAGCTACATAACCAGCCTAGGAAACTGACATGTGTGTCCAGGAAACAGATAACTGCAGAGAGCCTTTTATTCCCCTCCTCCTGTTTACCATCCCCTATCACAGGAACACAAATTACATCTTCATAAATAAGCATGACTGAATTCATTATTTGAGCTCTTTAGAAACCATGAAGGAAGTTGTTGGCCTATTTGAGGGATAATCAAGGCTTTACAGATGTTTCTGCAGTCCATGTCTGCCGTAAGCTGTTGAGTAGAGATTCCATCCACTGTTTCATGCTTTCATTCTTACTCTTCTGTAAATCAACACAGTCAACTGGATATGAAAACTCCTTGGAGTTTTTTTAATCTTCATGTTTCTCTCTTTATACATTAGGAATGATGCTTATCTATTTTGTTAGTTAAATTGGAGTGATAGGTTGGGCTGCCATTACTAAATGCCACAAGTTCAGTGGATTTAAAAGGAAATGTTTCTCCACACTGCAGTGTAAGTGTCTGAGGTGAGGATTCTCTCCCAGGCTCTTCCTGTCTGGCCACCTTCTCTCAGCCCTCTTGTGGAAGACACTGCATTTCTGTTTCTTCCCCTAAGTTTAACACAGATCACATATGATGCTTCAGTCTCATGATTTCAATTAAGACTAATGTACTCCTAAAAGACATACTCTAGGATCATTACATTAATGCTCATTATCTAATTGTTGGATTTTAGAGGACACATTTTGATTAACAGAACCTCTGTGGAGACAGAGAAGATGAATAATTTACTCGACTCATACCATCCAACATTTTTACCAGAACAATTCCACATTATCCTTGTTTGTTTTTTAAATACTTATTTTATTTTTATGTGTATGACTGTTGCCTGTGTGGATGTATATGTACCATGTATGTGCCCTGAGACCTGTGGAGATCAGAAGAAGGCATCATATCCACTGGAACTAGAGTGACAGATGGTTGGGATCCACCATGTGGGTGCTGGCAGCTAAACCTGGGTCCTTTGCAAGAGCAACAACCACTCTTCACTGCTGAGGCATCTCTCCAGTCCTGATTTTTTTTTTTTTAAATCTACGTGATGTTTTTTATATAGAGAACAAGCTCAACTGGGATAAAACCATTCTAATGTTGAATTTGCTATTTCTTTTGCCTCTTTTCTCTCTGGCCAGAGCCAGCCTGCTCTTCTTGCTCACAGGCTTTGAATGTGTCAGGAGCTTGTCTACCAGGGAGCTCTTCAAGATCGACTGTGATCGCTTTCTGTGAGTAACCCCTGCTCCAGGAGCAGGCACCGGGGACCGGTGATCAAGTTGCTTAAATTCATAGTGAACCTAGAAAGTTATCTCACGAAATCCCAGTATTCTCCCCCCACCTTTTAATTTGTTTAGTTGAAAAGTAAAGAAATTATAAAAGTTTGTGTTTACCATTGTTGTGGCACCATGTGTTTGGAAGTATGTAAAGAGATTACTAATATTAATTAAAAAATGGATGGGAAATCAAGAGCAGAGGTGTCTGCTGCTCAGTGAAGTTTCAAATTTGGGGTGTGGTCAAACAGTACAGTAGTAGGGGACTGAAAATAACAGGAAATTCATGAGCCCCCAAAGAAAGATGTCTGGGGTTTCACAGAGCTAAAGTGTGGTGGGTTCAGCAGCACATTGGAGCTGGAGAGGTACAGCTGCACAAGAATAAGAGTCTCCTCTTGATGGAGGGCTGGAAAGAGCCAGACAGCAGCTGTGTAGAAAAGGGCTGTTTATCTCCTGTGTTTTCCAAACATGGAAGAACCTTTTCCCAGTGGCCTATGCTTAGGATTCACTGCTCTCAAAGATGGCCAAGATTTGCCTCCAAGTACATGCTCAGGAGAGGGGTCCTCAGAGAGGAGCCGAGGGCCTCACTCAGTAGTCAGAGTGCTTGTGTGCCTGAAACCCTGTGTTAGATTCACAGTACCATAAAACCCTGAGCATGGCTGTATTCCTGCACTTGGGGCCAGAGTAGAGGCAGGAGGATGGTCATTCTTGGCTGCATATGGAATTTAAGGCCCGCCTGTACTGGTGATCCTGTAACAAAAAAACAAAACAAAACAAAACAAAAACCCCACAGAGATACGATGAAGACACTGGGAGGGGAAGAACTTGGGATTTGGAAGGGTGAGGAAGGGAAGGGATTAGGATTCATATCTGGTAAAGATTCACGGTTTTAAAAAGAGATTACTGAAGGAGTACATCTGTCCTAAAGTGAGAGTAGCTGGAGAGAAGGATGCAGTGTCCTGAAGCTGCACTGTGACCTCAGAGTGACAGTGTCACCTTCTTCATGAGAACTAGAAGGAGAGAAGTCCCCATGACCACTGTCTGAGGTGAGGTAGGAATGAGCTGCTCCTCAGGGAGTCAGCTTCAGAGGGCAGAGACTCTGAGGAGAGAGGGCACATCAGGCTGTTTCCCTGGAGGGGCTGTTGTGTGGCCAGAATGGACAAAACAGGGTAGAGTTTTCTGATTGGGAGAATCAGGATGCTGGCCTACGGATGCTGGTCCCTAAGATGGGGACGTGAATGGGAGTCAGCCTGGAACATAGGGGACACTGTCCTGTTAGGCTCTCTGTGGTGGCAGAAGTCAGTTTAGCCAGCATCTCACCTGTGCCTTCTGGACTAATCTAAGGATGTATAACGTGATCTTTGTCTCTGTAGACATGAGCATACCAGTGGATACTACACAGTGTCACCATATTTCCTTGGGAAATTGCTGGGTGAGCTGGTACCCAGGTTGTTATTACCAAGTATTATATTTACTGTTATAGTATTCATCATAGTAGGTAAGTGACAAAGCAAGAGAGTGTGTCTTTACTCTTGGGGGAGCATGTTTTGGTATTGAAGTATTATTTGAAAACTGTACAGTTGTCTGGTGTTAGGTAGCTGGACTGACCTCCCTTTTTTCTTTCTAAGGAGTAAAAACAGATGTGAATGGTTTCTTCGCTATGATATTTACCATCATGATGTTGGCTTGTTCTGCCAGTTCCCTGTCACTGTCTTTAAAAACAAGGGAGAAGGCAGCAGCTGTACCAACACAACTCATGGCTGTCTATTTTATATTCATGCTGGTGAGTGTGAATTGTGTTTTTCTAAGAGGAAAATTTTCCTTGTGTTCGTTATTGCACATGGACATGCTTGACACATCAGTACTTGGGACACGAGACCTTATGTTAAAGCTTATTATAGTCTGTAGGAGAGAAGGAGCTGCCTTTCCTCCTAAGCTTTGTGGGTACTGCTCTGATGTCAGTACCATAATGTGGTTAACATGACCTTTGTAGTGAACTCTTACCAGACATTTCTTGGGATCATATTACAAAACCATAATCAATTGGATCTTCAAAAAAGTGATGTGTTTGGCTGATTCCCCCAGAACAAGGCAGATTGCAGCCTTTCTTTCATGCTGGTGTGAGAGACTTGTCTGCTGTTTTAACCACAGCAGAGGTGATTTGGATTATTCAGTAGTCTCTAATGGGAAGCAAAGGTCATGGTTAATGTAAGTGTTCATCACAAGGAGTCTATCCTCAGGACTCACTTGTATTCTGTAAAGGGTTAGAAATAGTGGAAGATTCCAGACTCCTAAGTACTAATCAGTCTCCTGAATTAGCATACTTCTGCTCCTCTTTCTGTAACTGGTTAACCTGTCTTAATCTTTCAAGCACCTAAATTACACACAGTTGGTGGTGCTGTTGGAGAGGTTCTGGAACCATAGGGAGGTAGAGATTTGATGGGAAAGCTGTCCCTCTGCAGGTTGAGGGTCTTGGGTGTTTATAGTCCTGTCCCCCTTCCTCTTCCCTCTCTTCTTTGCACTGTCACATGAAGGTGTGAGCCTTCAGTTTCCTCTCCCACTTCCTAGCCTGCTGCCTGCTGCCTGCTGCCTGCTGCCTGCTGCCTGCTGCCTGTTGCCTGCTGCCATGCCTCCCTGCCAAGATGGCCTCTTGTCACTCTGGAAACCTGAGGCCAAAGGAACTCTCTCTTCTCCAAGTTCCCTGACCCTGGTGTTGTGTCAGGGCAGCAGGAAAGTGACAGCTGCATTTCCTGTCACTCTCGCTGTTCTCCCCTCCCTGACTCATACTTTGTTTGGCTTTTTGTAAACCACTGGGTCTACTTAGCACTGCCCATATGTGCCTGTGTGTAGGGCCATCTACTGGAGCATGGGTAGGCTCTCAGGTGCCACATCCTTAAAGAAAACTGGCTCCCCCTCCCAGCAGCTATCAACTTCCTATAGCTCCTCAGGTAGGTGTAGGACTTTAGATGAATTTCAAATGGTCTTAATTAAAAAACAAAACAAAACAAAAAAACCAAAAAAAAACCCAAAACCTCAGGTGCCAGGTATTGGAGTGAGTTCTAAAAGATCAGAGAGACAGAACAAGCCACAGCAAACCTCACCTTGACAACTGCTCATCTGATCCTGTTTCCCCAATCTTCAGACTGAAAGCTTTTGAGATCCTTTTCCAAACGGATCTCAGCTGAGCTGCTGCTAAAAGCCTAAAAGCTTAAAAGCCTAAAAAGCCTCTAGTTCCTGGTCCTTATGATTATATACTTTTCTGCTTCCTGCCATCACTTCCGGGGATTGAAGGTGTGTGTCACCATGCCTGGCTGTTTCCAGTGTGGCCTTGAACACATAGAGATCCCGATGGATCTGTGCCTGCCAAGTGATAGGATTAAAGGCATGTGTGCCACTATTTTCTGGCCTCTATGTCTGTTTAGTGGATGTTCTGTTCTCTGACCCTAGATAAGTTTATTAGGGTGCACAATATATTGGGGGACACAATATCACCACATAGGACTTCATGTCCACCTCTCTCTTCCATGCAGGGATCTTCTCTGACTTGATCTTATACAGATGTCCCCATGTTGTCACACTGCACTGCATTCCTATGTGTCACTGCCCAATAGTGACAGGAAAACCCTTTTTGTTGTAGTTGTCCACAGCCTCTGGCTCTTACAATCCCTCTAGCCTCTTATATCATCATTCTTGATCCTTGGGAGGAGGGGTGTGATACACAGATGTCCCATTCAGGACTGGATCCTCTGTAGTATCTTTTCTCTGTATGATGACCTCTGGTAGGTCTATGTTAATCACTGTCTCCTGCAAAAGGAAGCTTCTCTGATGAAGGTCTGAGATGTACTAATCTATGGGTATCAATACAACTCACTGGAAGTCAGTTTAATACCACATCCATTTAGAAGAGTAACAGTAGATTCTCCTCTGGGACCTATGACTCAACTAGACACAGCATCATAGATGATTTCCATCTTACAGAGCAGGTCATAAATACAATCAGAAAATGAATTGTCTGTCACTGCCATTATAATAGTATATCCAGTGTCCTCCATGTATTTCTTTCACCACAAGAAAAACAAAAAGCAGAAAACATCCAGGTGGGATGGTCATTGTTTTAGCATACTTGCAACTTCACCCCACACCTCCTGGATTCCCCTCCCCCATATTTCAGCATTTCTAGTTAACTGCCCATAGTAACAACATCCAATCAAGATGTAAGTCACCATATACAGGAGACAAACAGTAAACAGATGGAAAGTTCTGCTCCGTCATATTCAGGATTGGACTAGTACAGGAAGCCTTGGCATTCTGGTTCTTAGAACTAAAAGCCTGAAACATCCTTGGGCACTCCTTTTGGGGTATGGTGACGGTGTTTTCACCTCCCTCATTGCTGGGGTGCTGGACTCTCAGGGCATGGGGCAGTAGACAAACATGGTGCTTGTGGACCAGTCCATCTGTAGGAGATTGACTCTGCTGCCATCCCCGAGCAAGGACCACGAAGCACAGCAGAAACAGCAAGGCCCAGGAACCATGTCAAGGAGTTCTGCCCATTGTTGGTTCTGGTTCTCCTACCCCAGAGTGCAGAATGGAAGCCTAGTCACCTTCCAGAGCCAAGAACTGCCTGAACATTGTTATGGAAGATTTTAAAAAATGAAATGCAGTTTAAAGTAACTCCAGCGCATTGGGTGGAGGGTTAAAGAGGATTGAATGTGTATGTATAAATAATATGGGTGAAGCCTATGTGATCCCTCCCATTTTCCCTACTCATGTGTGATCATATATTTAAGAGGGGAATATGGCTTCTGGGAATAAGTTTGTCCCAGAGAATATATGGGTGGAAATTTCAGAAGGAATACACAGGTTATTACGATATTAAACTGTCTCCTGGAAGTCTTCCTACATTCTGTGAAACAGATTGGCCTTTGTTGGGTTAGGAATCCAGATGAAATTCCACAAATACCAAAGAAACAAGTAAACAAATAAAAGAAAACTTTAATATACACTGGTAGGAATGCACACCTCCTCAGATGGATAGAGGGCTCCTCCCTTGCCCATGCTGCTGCTGGTATGATGAAGACTATCTTAGAGTAACTCAGAACTAAAGAGATTTGTTTAAGATTAAAATCGCTCTTAGAAGGGCTAGGTGCCTCTCTCCACATGAATGTTCCCTGTCTCCTATCTTAGGGAGTCCACAACCCTTCCCACCAGGGAAACTAAAATCAGTTTCTCATCAATTGTGTTGAGGATCTCTCCTCCACTTTGCTTTCTCTTAGGTTACAAAGTTTTCACCCAGACTCCTCTACTAAAATTTCCAGCCCAGGGTTTCCTGCTTGGGGACCACATGCTGCTAAAAATCTGAAAAACAAAACAAAACAGAAATCAAATTCAAAGAGACCTGGGAGGCCCCTTCCTGTGACATTAACTGAGAGCACAGTCCAGAAGGTTGAAGAGGTGGGACACTTTACACCCAAGAGAAAGGCTGTTGACATCATTGCCCAGGGGAAATGGACAAGCTCAGCACAAGGAAAATGTTAAGATTGAAAAAAAAATCCTGCTTATCATTTTTAAACAATAGTAAAAACTTTTTAATGTAACTGAGAAAGTTTTTCTACTAACAGTTCAGTTTGATGAGTGTCTAGTCTTACCCTTACTTAAAAAAAATACGTAAACAGAAAACTTACTTGGATGGACAAGTTAAAATTAATTCTCAAAAGGAACCTAACAATACCTCATTACCTAAAGGACCTGTTGGTAGATTTCACTTTGCTTTTACATTTTGATAAATGTGCTTATAAAACTGATGTAGAGAACTGAATACTTAGGTGAACTGTGTTAACAGTACAGGGCATGTGCCCAAGGATTGATTGCTGCTCTTATGTGGCAGGACATCCCCAGGCTCAAATGTCCTTTTCCTTGGAATGGGAACTCGGTCCTACCAGAGGAAATGGCATATTGTCCTCTTTATGAGAAAAGGACTCATGGGGTGGTAAAGTTTGCCAGAGTATGTTGCTCTTGTTCCCAGATGTGCAGACAGGTGCACTGAAAGCCTATTATCAATAGCGAAGATGAATTATTCCTCATGCAACACTGGCATGGATTCTTTCACCAATGGGTGGTGATACTTCCAGCAGTTTTGTTATTCAGGATTGTTTTGCTAATCTGGGTCTTTTGTATTTCCATGTGCATTTTAGAATTGTTTTTTTTTTCAATTTATGTGAATTGTATTATAATTTTTATGGGTATTGCATTGAATCTGTTGATTACTTTCGGTAGAATGGATATTTTCATATTTATCCTACCCGTCTATAAGCATGGGAGGTCTGTCCATCGTCCAGTATCTTCAGTTTTCTTTCAGTATCTTAAAGTGTTTATTGCGCAAGTATTTCATTTGGTTAGATTTATTCCAATATACCCCTTCCCCCTCATTTCTTTGATATTTTTGTGAATGAGATTGTTTTCCTCATTTCTTTCCTATATGTCTGTAATTTGTACTTAGAAAGCTCCCAACATTTCTATGTGTGTCATGGTGTTTTTTCACAGCCACAGGAAAGGAGCTAAGACAACTGGTTATTGTATAAAGTTTCTAAATGGGACCTGAAAACTAGTTACGGAGCCAAATGTTGCATTTTCTGTAGAAGCATTTGGTCAGGGGCAGTCTGAATGCATGCACACAGTCACTATTTTACATACTCTAATATACTTAAGACTACATAGGACAAGTTTTATGTGAACTTCAGAGCTGTCCCTTATTCTTCCTTGTTCATCATTCATAATATCTACATAAATTAGATATTGTGAGGAATCTAAAGAGGATTTTAAATGTGTAGGATGGATGTATTTAAAGTTTAAAGGGTGTGCATAGGTTACATGCCCTTTTAAAGATAAACAACATAAGCATCTGAGGGTTTGGCTCCTGCAGATTAGAGTGGCAGATCTTCTTTTAAAAACCGTAAAGAGCCTTGGCTTTGTAAAGAGTGAAGAATTCTGTTTAGAGTTGACCGAAAGAATGTTTTAAAGAGGTGGTGTGAGCAGAAATGATCAGAAGGATGAGGGGCTCTTGAAGAGGGAGCATCTTGTCTAGAATTCTTAGTCACAGGACTGGTTCTAATTGGTGTTTCTATTCTTTGTAGTATATCTCAGGTCCGTCACTATATTCAGGAAACTTACTAGCTGGGCTCTCATGGATTCAGTACTTGAGCATTCCTCATTATGGATTTACAGTAAATTGTCCTGTCTGTCACTGTCCTTGGGGTCTCCAACTGTAGCAACTGAAATGAATCCCAACCAAGTCCTTTCCCCAGCTGTAATCTCTAACCAGCAGCTGCCCAGGATTTTCCTTCCAGGAGCAAAAGATGAGAACTTTCCTGTTAATTCTAGTCAAAGGTCAGTGAGTCATCTGGGGTTTTCCTCAGTCACATGTTATTTGAGGGATATAAAGGGTGAGAAAAACCCAGGGTAAAGAGGAAAGATAGATGATATGATGAAAAGCATACAGTTGTGATTCTACCCAATAAGGTAATTATGAAAGGATCAGGGACTAAGATATATAGTTTATATCAGGAAATTAAAAGAAATAGAAACCATGTGATACTCATAGCCAATAGGCTTTGCCAAATTTTCTCTGCAGTAAAGTGGGTCTTAATAGACTTTCTTACTCCTATAATCACAACTGGTTTTGATGAAAACAAGCAAGAAAATACTGTTACTATAGATCAATAGTATTGTTTTAATTACAGGGTTTACCTGGTTATAGACTGGGCAGAGAAGGAGGTGCTTGAGGTAATCCAATTAGAGAGTCCACCTCTTAATAGTTGGGAAGCCCCATCATTTCAATGCTAAGCCTCCTGAGTGTGGGGGAGGGGCACTGCTTGCTGAGCAGACTGAACTTGGTGGAGGTTGTTCGTTTAAAAATATTTTTAGAAATTATACTCAAGATTGAACTTGAATTTATAGCTGTATTTATTCTTTAGAAACTTACGTAAATATTAAACTATTTGCCTTTCTCTGTTTTTGTTTGTGTTACAGGCTTTGCTGTATAATGAATTCCTGGGACAAAACTTCTGTCCAGAACATAACACAGCAGAAATCAGTAGATGTCAGAACTACGTAATGTAAGCTTGAGTTCAGTGTCACATGCTGGCATAGAATGCTGCTAGACCTAGAGGGGAAACCTATCCTTTCAGGTTGAACACTGTCCTCTGCCAGTTCCCCAGAGTGAATCATTGTAACCAATAGACATGTGGATGTGTTTTGATCCTACTGTTCCATCTACATCTGTAGAATGTGTAGAAAAGGTTCTTTGGGCCTTTAAAAAAATGGTTTTGGTGTCTTGATTGTGGATTTGAGTTCCTTGTTTCAGAACATTTGGGTTTGACCTAGGTTGCTCTGATAGTTTACAAGGGCATACAGTTTCCACATGTATTTGATCATGGTACCTGTGAGCAGAGCCCAAGAACATCAGGGCAGCAAGGACTAAGGTGAGTGAGCTTTGCCTGCCAGCATTCAGGGTCTTCCCTCTGCCTCATGCTCTGGAAGATTTTAAGAAATCAAAGACTAATGTGTGTGTGTGTGTGTGTGTGTGTGTGTGTGTGTGTGTGTGTAAAATGTCCTACCAGAGGACATGTCCTGCAATGAAAGAAACATATATTTCAGTATTTTGAGAATGAATACCATTTTTGTCTAATACCATGAAAATAGAAACAAAGATTTTTTAAAATAAAATTAAAGTATATTGTTTTAAAGTTTTAATACTTTCCTTTCTATGGATTGCTCTCATTGATTTGATTTTGATATATAAATGAGAGAGGAACAATGCTGATATGTTAAATCTCTCATGGATATTCAAAATAATAATGAATAATAGTAACCCAAGTTGTGTTTGAATTACTGATAGGAAAACAAGTGTGGGGAGATATCTTATTTCCAGTATTTCCTCTCTCCTGGTGTGGTCTGGCATCCTTCACATCGAAGTTCCTTACCAGCTTCTTGTCAGAAGGGTGCTGATGGTGTTGTTGGTTGTTTTGCTCTTTTGCCACCCCCGCCCCTCCCTCCCAGCTCCCAAATAAATCACACACAGAGGCTTATACTTAATTATATATGTTATATATGTTCAGCCTTAGCTTGGCTTGTTTCTTGCCAGCTTTTCTTAACTTAAATTATCCCATCTACCTTTTGCCTCTGGGCTTTTTCCTTTTCTTACTTCTGTACATCTTAATTTTACTCTACTCTGGTGCTGGCTGGGTGGCTGTGTGGCTGTGTGGCTGTATGGCTGTGTGGCTGTGTGGCTGGCCCCTAGCATCCTTCTCTCCTTATTCTCTTGCTCCTTCTTCTTTTTCTCCCTTATTTATCCTTCTATTTATTCTCTCTGTCTGCCAGTCTTACCTATCCTTTCTCCTGCCTTGCTATTGGCATGGCAGATCTTTAGACCATCAGATGTTTTAGACAGGCAAAGTAACACAGTTACACAGAGTTAAACAAATGCAGCATAAAAGAATGCTTCACATCTTTGCATCATTAAACAGATGCTCCACATCACAAACAAAGGTAACACATGTTAAAATAATATTCCACAAACAGATGGGTAAAGTGAAACCAGAGGTGGGTTATCCACAGACCTCATACTAACAAAAGGGTTGTCCTCACAAGGGGAGGAAGAAATCTGCCCTCTCAGGAGATTTGGGAACTGTTCGATCCTATGAGATACACAGGGATGGAGACACAAAGGGATGGAGACACACAGGAATGGAGACACACAGGCATGGAGATACACAGGGATGGAGGCACACAGAGATGGAGACAGACAGAGATGGAGACAGACTGGGATGGAGATACACAAGGGTAGAGACCTACAGGAATGGATATACACAGGAATGGACACGCAGGGATAGAGACACACAGGGATGGAGACACACAGGTGGTAATTTTAGTGTATCCTGAATTTTTAACAGCAGCACCGTTTCTAACCTGTGTCAGGGCCCCTGCATCCTGTTGTGCTCCAACTGCTGCCCAGGCTCTCTCTGTAGCTATGGGTTGCTGTGGATGTTCCATAGCTGAGCATCCATGGTTGTCATTACTGTCTTAGTTCAGGAGCTGATAGCAATTCACTGACTCCTGTCAGAAACCCTTAGTCTCTGCCAGTCCTGGTTCTAGAATTTGATGTTGTATTCTTTTGTACAGCTGTCTACTGAGTCAGCAGAATTGCACAAAGCTTTGATCTCTTAGAGTGTCTGTGTGTCATTATGAAACTGAAGTTTTCCACTTCAGGAGAAACAAGTACTTCATCCATATCTTTGCCCTTTGAGGAGAGGGCAGCATTGCAGATTTAGAAATGGATGACACAGTGAAGACTACAATGTTGGGTCATAGTGTGACTCTCTAAACTGGGTGTAGTTTACTGAGCCTACTTCCTCTAATGCCTTTAAATAGATGCGATAGCTCTGCCTCTTTAGATGGTTTTTGAAATTAACAAAAGAACCTGAATCAAGTAGGTAAGATTGACATAATATATAACAAAATAGTAAACACATCATTACTAATATCAATTAAATATAAAGAAGAAAATTTTAATGATGTGTAGAAACTGAGTTTTTGAAATTAAGCAACAGTGAATGTACTGAATAAACTTTGACATTTTTGTGTGTGTTGAATTACAGGTGTAGTGGTGAAGAATTCTTGACAATCCAGGGTATCGATCTCTCATCATGGAGTTTCTGGAAGAATCACGTGGCCTTAGCTTGTATAATGATCATCTTCTTTTCAATTACCTATGTGCAATTATTAGTTCTTAAGAAAAAGAGACATTTTTAAAATCACTCAGTCACCAGAATGCAAGGAACTGATGGGTGAATCTCTGATAGGCAAGGCCAAGGGGACTTCGGCTTCAGAATGTCTCTTGCTATTGCTGTGCCTTCACATGTTTGCTGCTGCCATTTTTCTCTGGAATGAATTGTGTGAATGGGGGTCGGGGGAATCCCCACTGCCTTTAGTGCTGTATGTTTATGTCATGGAAATATCCTGTTCTTCTGGGCATTTTTTTCCTGTGGATTATAATGAAGACAATTTCCTCTTAACCTGCACTGTTTAACTGAAGTAATGATTTTATACAATAGTAGTGGTAGTTTAAATAGAATTTTGATGATTAAGGGTTTTTAACAAATGTAGTAAGGAATTATGATAGAAGTTGGTTTAGTGGGAATATTATTATAGGTAAACATAAGATATAGTGTTGTCCCTGCCCCGATGAATTGGGGCTGCAGAGGATAGAAAATAGGACCAAGGAAGTGTCATCAGCTGGGACTTATGAGTTTCTCTTGAGGAGTCTTATAGACTGTGGTTTAGGTTAATGATTAAGGAAAACAATTGAGTCCCAGAAATTAGCTTAAATTCTTTTTGATATTGGGAAATGTGTTCACGGATTTTGGTGTGCATTATAGATAAAATAAAGCTTTAAATAATACTTCATGTAACTAGAAAAAAGAATTGGTTGCTTAGTTAAGATAATTGGGCAGAAATCTAAAATATGAAAAGTGAAAATAGTAACCCATTTTTCTGGCAATTATAAAAACTACTGCCTTTGTAACAGTTATGGCTGAAAGGCTCCTGATCTATAAGAAACCTAAAAGATAAATGTTTAACTGTATGTGGGTGCTTTGGGACAATTTGTTTTTCACCTGTAATATGTAAAATGTTTGCTCTTGTAAGGGAAATGGGAAACATGTTAATTTTTTAACTGGTATTCATTATAATCATTCACTTAAAAATAGAATGTAACCACATTGTGATTTTTATATTGCTAGAAAGATTCTACTGGAGTATATAAGCTGTAAGGGAAAAAGAAGTTAGAAGGAAGTCATCAGGAAGTAATGAGAGGGAAGTCATCAGGAAGTAGTGAGAAGGAAGTCATCAGGAAGTAGTGAGAAGGAAGAAGTCATCAGGAAGTAGTGAGAAGGAAGACATCAGGAAGTAGTGAGAAGGAAGAAGTCATCAGGAAGTAGTGAGAAGGGAGTCATCAGGAAGTAGTGAGAAGGAAGTCACTAGGAAAGAGAAAGAAGGAAACGTCAAGGTAGAAGAACAGACAGAAAAAGGACAGAGTAGAACAAGCAATAGAAACAATAATAAATGAAGATCTAAGCTGTGACCCTCAGAAATGTCCTAGCGTGTCTGTTTGTCTGTCCAGTATTCACCTGCTCTGCATCTGCTCTTCAGTTTCTCTGACCTGCTGAAGGCTGCCACCCATCAACACCCTAGGTGAGAACCTGAAATGTTGGAGGTGTGTGTGTGTGTGTGTGTGTGTGTGTTTCCCCTTTTTGCTGGCCCCAGAGAATCAAGGTTTACACTCTCAGATAGAAAAGTCAATGGAGTGATCAGTCCACAGACTCCATGGCTCTCTTCAATTCCTGGGGTGCTGAAGGCTGGTTTCTACAGCAGCAAAACTTAATTTGCTGTTGTTGTTGTGTAAATCTAGCCTAAAAACCAGCAACTGGGGTCTTGGGTTCTATGGTGAAAAATTTCTACAGTTGTTTAAAGAGATGTGATTGCAAAATGTCTTTAAATATTTATACTTATACTCATGGACCAATGCTACTGCCAGCATTACCCAGAAAACATTTCCACTGTAATGAATGTACTGTGGTAAATGCACAGACTCATGGCTGCTCCAGGTACCAGAGTAAGTGACACTTGAGTGCTTAACCCTAAACAGGACACCTTTCTACCCCTCTAGAGCTCCAACTTGTGTGAAAGATGAATGGAAAGAGTACACAGGAGACAGAAGATGAGAATAAGGGCAGGAATACTATATTGTGGGCAAGACACACATAGTCATTGCAACCATGGTTTGTCTCTCACATCTACAGCTGCCTGCACAAGACTGGGTCCCTCATCAGCACAGCAAGGGTCAGAGAGGAATTCAACAGGACCATACTCCACTCTGCTGAACTATCCATTCTGCTCCTGGTAGATTATGGGAGAGAGGCAGTCATTGATTTCACATGTATACTCACAGGAGAGCCAGCTAGACTCCAGAGGATATTCTAAAACCCAGGGTCACACAGACAGCTCTGGTTTAATTTTGGGTCACAAGACAAAAACCCAAATATATGAATGTGAAAAAGGGACTTGTAAAGAGGGGCATTTGAAGGAATTGAAAGGGAAATAAAGGTGGAAGGGAGTGAGGATGGCTGAAATACATTATATACATATATGGAATTGTCAAAAACTTTTAAATAAAGATTGCAAATATAAAACAGGAACTTCTTGTGTATAGTATCTAATGAAGACTTTTTTAGTTGGTTTCTGTTATACTGTAAATCAGCAATGGTTATTTTTTTTAAGATCACAAAGCAGTAACAAACTAAATTATAAGTAAAAGAATCTAAGCTTCAAGATAGTGTTATTAACTATTGCATATTAGTTCACCTCATTGATAACAATCATGAGAGGCGATCAATCAAATTTTTTTTAACCTGGAAAAGCAAATTTTGTCCTAGAAAATCTTACATTCTTTACATTTTTGCATCGTCATCCTTACAGTGAGAACATAACCTACCATTCCCCAAATGTAATAGCAAATGAATCCATCATTGGCCATTATATGGTCCATAAAAAATTGTATTGATTCCATTTTAAAAGCATGGTTCTAAAATATGTTATAAAAATCTATGTTAATTCTAAGTTTAAAAAAATCAATGAGCTTGGAGTAGTGGTGCTTGCTTACAGTGTCAGCACTCGGGAGGTGGAAAGATCAGGAGTTCAAGGTCATCCACAGGTAGATAGTATGTTCAAGGCTAACCTGGACTAGAAAAGACACATCCTCAAAACAAAACAAAACAAACTAACAAACAAAAACCCACATATAATGAGTGACCATAAAAACATCTTTGATGAGCTCATTAAGTAAGATTTATGGATGGTGTCTTAGAGTTTCTATTGCTTTAATGAAATACAATGACCAAAAAGTAAGTTGGGGAGGAAAGTGTTTATTTGGATTATACTTCTACACCACTCTTCATCACTATAGGAAGTCAGGGCAGGAACTCAAACAGGGCAGGAACCTGAAGGAAGGAACTGATGCAGAAGCCAAGGAGGGGTGCTGCTTACTGGTTTACTTACATGCTTCCTTCAGCCTTTTTCTTACAGAATCCAGGACTAGTAGCCTAGAGGTAGCCCCACTCTCAGTTCCTGGGCCCTCCCCGTTGGTCACTTATTAAGAAAATGCCTTACAACTGGAGCTTATGGAGGCATTTCCTCAACTGAGGCTCCTTCTTCTCTAATGACTCTAGCTTGTGTCAACTTGTCATAAAACCAGCCAGGACAGGTAGCTACTTCTCTGTAGTGATGTAATGGCTCATGAGTCTTGACTGGGGGCTTTGTCTATAGTTACAGTAAAAAGACAGGCTTCTTGTGATATGAAATGGCTCTTGTGACATTTCAGGGGGACTCTGATCTGAAAAGTCACTTAAGCTCCAGGTTAACTCAGTGGTACAGAATTTGGAGAGAGGCTCTCCTTAGGCACGTTGCTGAGACACAGATATTGGGGCCCTGCCTTGCACATCAGTCTCTGTAGAAACTGCCTCTTGGAATAATTGTCTACTCCTAGATCTGCTAGTTCCCAAGATCCTTTGCAGCTTTAGGTATTACAGACTATGGTTTTGTAGCTGTTGTATCTGCACCTTCATGGGTCTTTATTTCCTTTATGTTTCCATAATTTACATTCATAACTTCTTCATTCAGTCTTTTTCCACAATAGGAAAGTACTCCCAGTAATCTGGGTGTTTTTAAACATCTTTGCCAAATTCTCTAGGCCTCTCAGCCCTCCGGACCTTGGTTCCATTGCATTTGATATTCTAGAAACTTGTCTCTTTGGCTTCTACTCCCCCCGCCCCCACCTTGGTGTGTTTCCCGACCCTGCTCACTTTCTCTGTTTTCTTGGTGAAACAGGTAGGAAGTGTATTTATTCACTGAGACTGGATGCTTGACTTTTTCTTCCGATGCCTTAGTCACAGCAAAGCTTCCCATAGAAGCTCCTTGTCCAGCCTCTTTCAGGAGCTAGACACCTGTGCCAGCTTCTCCCAGACATCCTCAAGTGCACAGCAAGGGGCTAGTTTGCTGTTCTAATGGCCATGTAAGATGTAAACAACAGGAGATGGAGGCCTTGCTCAGTCTGCTGCTGTGGTCTCTGCCCTGAGAACAGCTATTGTCATGACACAGGCATGCTTCCTGCATAATAAAACAGAAATTGCTGTGCTTGGGGTGGGCCTCAGTGAGAAAGGGAAGATATATCCCTCCCCCCCCCCCATTTAAAAGCAAAGAGCCTTTTTTTACAAGCTCCAGAGCTTGGTCCCTCTGTCTGTCTGACACAGTGGTGAGAGCAGAGAGCCCTGAGCTTAGGTGGGGCAGAGTTTTTATCATAGCAGAGGTTGGGGTGAGGGGATTTCCAGGGTCCAGGACCCTGATTGGCTGACAGTTGTCTAGAGGTAACTGTAAAACAAAAAATAGGTGTGTGATAGACTCAAGGACATCTGGCCACCTTATCTAATGGTTGGAATGTTTGGGATGTCAGGTATTTCCTCACCCCTGGTTAGATCCCTGGGTGGTATCAGCTTAAGGCTTTTCCTGGGTCTGGGTGTTGCCTGCCAGTAAGCCTTTCACAGAAGCTGTGTCTAGGCCCCTAAGCCTGTCATGGCTGCTGTGTGCTCAAGATATTTTGGGGCCCCTTCACATTCCCCCGCTTCACAAGTACCAATGATAGGACTCAATCATGAGTCCTACCTGTCCTAAGAACCATTAGCTAACAGGTTTTTCTAGGGCAGTGACATCTGTATCTATTGCCATTTTTAAGGCCCTGTAGTTCTGATCTTTGAGTACAACCAGATTATGATCTTATATAATACCTCTTTGGTTCTGCATAAAGAAGGTCAAGTGTCTTATCTTATTGTAGAACCATTTTAGTTAATAAATTTATCTATTGACAACTCTGAACCTGTGGAAAAAAAAGTAACTAGGCTGAACACTTGTCTCATGTTTCTGAGCTGCTGCTTGTCTAGGTAGGAGCATGGTTGGTGTCTCCATGTATTCCTCAAGCTAGTCACTCAGAAGGGTGTTGGTGGAGAATGTGAGCTTCAGCTCTGTGAAGGGCT
This sequence comes from Peromyscus nudipes, assembly GCA_902168325.1. NCBI lineage: Eukaryota > Metazoa > Chordata > Mammalia > Rodentia > Cricetidae > Peromyscus > Peromyscus nudipes. The sequence continues at coordinate 7,706 of CABHPH010045564.1, read as the reverse complement.
GTCTGCACAATCTCTTCAATCAGTGTGCTCTGGCCCTCCCACAGGCAGAAGTCCCACAGGACCTGTCAATCTTCTGTACAAGAAACAGGTTCCCAGACAACATTACCTGTTCTGAGACTTTCAGAGTAGTATGAAGCCTGCCTTGAAGGCAAACACAGTCAAGTGCAAACACACTGGGTCCTTTAGCTCTCCCCTGCAGAGCGGGTTCTCTTCTACTGGGCAACAAACTGGTACCCATCCTCGACACCATGTTCTTTGTCCCATTTGACCTTCGTCATTGGAGGTCACAGAGCCATGAGGCCGTGGGGAGTCGAGAATGGGGTCCTGGAGACAACTCCTTTGTTTTTGCTGACTGAATCATTTTCCTAATTTCTGACCAACATAATTATAAAATCATTAGGTAAGATGAAATATTTTATTATATATTTTTCAAGACTACAGCTCACTATGTAGCTCTGGTTGTTTTGGAACTCACTATGTAGATCAGGCTGGTCTCAGATTCACAGAGATCTGCCTGCTTCTGCTTTCCAAGTGCTGGGATTAAAGGCGTGTGCCACTATGCTTGGCTACAAAATATTTTTTACCGCAGTAAAGTGCAACTGATATTTACTGTAGCTCTGTAATAGAACTTGAAAGCAGACATGGTGAAACCTCCAGTAGTTCTTTTATTATTCAGGATCATTTTAGCCTTTCTTTGTTTGTTTGTTTTGTTCTATTATTCCATATGAAGTTGAGAATTGTTCTTTCAATTGTAAATAATTGGGATTTTTTTATGGGGATTGAATTGAATCTGTGGATTGCTTTCCATCTTCTGACATCTTCTTCAATTTCTTTCTTCAAAGACTTGAAGACACACATATTCAAATGCAATATTGAAAAGATAAGGAGAGAGTAGATAACCTTGTCTTATTTTCCTGATTTTGGTGGAATTGTTTTGAATTTCTTTCCATTTAATCTGATGTTGCTATATGTTTGCGGTAAATTGCCTTTATTATGTTTATGTGTGTCCCTTGGATCCCTGATCTCTCCAGGATTTTTATCATGAAGGGGTGTTGGATTTTGTCAAAGGCTTTTTCTGCATTTAATGAGAAGACCATGTTGTTTCTTAAATTTAATTTCACATCATTAACAAAACACCCTAAATATGCTTAAATGCAGTTTTAAATACTGTACTGAAAATGGGCATTGATGTTCTATAGAGAGTGTCTACATTAAAGCCATGACTGTTTCTCAATCCCTTATGTTACAATAAAATTGAATTAAAGCTGCTTACTCGGCTTCTATGTTAATCATTTCAACATTAACTTGGCAATAGAGTTGTTTAGAAAGACTTCTAGATTGCTGGAGTGAGTTAGAAAGTTTTCCTACTTTATTGAGGAACTAATCTGTTCAGATTTAAAAATTAGGATACTAATATTGAATTTAAATATCATATCTATATGACCTAATATCAGTGTCATGGGAACAGATGCAGTTTTCTTTCCTGTGTCCTGAAACTGTTCTTCCAACCCATGACCAGTTATGTGCCCATCTTGGGTAAGGAGCTGGACTTTTCTCCTCTGAAATCTAGGAACTAATCAGTAGTCTGCTGAGAAAAATATCTCATGGTAGACTGTATTGTTCATTCCAGTGACATTTGTCTTGCCTCTCTACCTTGTGGAAGGAAAAGTGTCTATTCTTAGACTGTAAGGTTGGCCATGCTCCAGAATATAGAACATAGGAGTTCACCATCCATAGGACTTCATGTGACATTGAACACGAACACAAAACCTTCATATTTGAGTGGTATCTGTTGCTACATTAAAAGCTAAGATAAAAAAAACTGCACGGACTGACATAAAACACATGACTTGTCATAAAGAGCATCCTGCAGGTGTTTCTTGGGCCTTGGGTAGAAGTTCAAAACAGCATGGACATAGTGGCAGCTACAGAGGAGTCCATGTTGTCATGCAAAGAATCCAGAATAAGAAAATGTTTTGAATTTTATTAGGAAAAATATAATCAAGGTAAAATTGCAAAATCGATTGAGGTAGAACAGATGGAAAATATTAAGAAGAAATTAAAAATAACAATTTGCTTGAGGAAGCCCTTTACTGGTTAGTCACATTGGTGAAATAACACTTCAAAGGAAGAATTCAATTCCTGGGTTTCTGTGAAGGAATGATTTAAGTCAGAAGAAACAGCATCCTGGTGTGGGAGAATGAGTCGTAGATCTGAAAAAGACGGCAGACACCATAACTTAGAACAGGAAATACAATAAGGAGGATGTGGGCATCAGACAGGGCCTCACTTGAAATTCACTTGGATCCTAACACTCTGACTTTAAGTCTGGGATGGGTCAAGAATGTGCATGCCTAACCATTTCTCAGGGCTCTAATAATGAGGGACCAGAATGCTCCTCTGAGCTTCCACTTTAGGACTTGGTAGGTTCTGAGGAGGACTCGAGTGTTCTTGATTAGTGACATGGAGAGTCACAGAGATTTTAACACAAGAGACACAAAATCTGATGATGGGGACGATTGCAACTGCCTTGAGAATGGGAGGAGAATGTGTTTGTAAATTCTAAAATGAACGCTCAGAAGAGAAAGGCCAGGAGTCTGGTGTGTGTGTGTGTGTGTGTGTGTGTGTGTGT
>CABHPH010045559.1:9520-48024 GCA_902168325.1 Peromyscus nudipes | reverse complement strand
ACAGCTAAGGATTGTGTGTTCTAAGATGCAGAGAACACAAGCAAATCGATAGCTTAAGATCACTTGAAGTGACTAGATCATCCTGATAGATACTATGAGTATGAATATCTGAAACATTCGCTTCATTTGTTTCTGTAGTTAGCTTATATAATTGCTTGTTATTTATAAATATAAGAACATTTTTGCATATACATGTATGTATATCTACCTTCCATTTCAAGGTGTCAAATTGTAGACTCCAATTTTTATTTTAATTTATAATCTTGTAGAAAATTATTCATTGATTATCATTATTAGGAATATTTCTTTTTCTTAAATATATCTCATATTCATAAAATAAAATATGATCATATCCTTCTCTAACCCTCCAAGCTTCCTCTGCTTCTGTCCTAACTTGTGCTTCTCTAACTCATGTTTTCTTTTTCTTTTTTTTCTTTCTTTTTTTTTTTGAGATAGGGTTTCTCTGTGTAGCTTTGCGCCTTTCCTGGATTTCACTCTGTAGACCAGGCTGGCCTTGAACTCACAAAGATCTGCCTGCCTCTGCCTCCCAAGTGCTGGGATTAAAGGCAATGATAATGGACTGAAGCTCTGAAACTATAAGGGAGATACCCTAGTTAGATGTTTTCTTCATAAAAGTTGCTGAGGTCATGGTGTCTCTTCTCAGCAATAAAAATCCTAACACAATAAGATACTACCCTAGCAACCTGCAAAGAACCTTTGACCCATTGAAAGCTAGCCCAAGGGAAAATGTTTCCTGATTGGTTTGAGATTGATTTCTCTATGTCCTGACACCAAGTGTGTGGTGTCTTCAGAAATAGGGTATATCTATGTAGTTAGGGTGGAAAACCAAGGGCACAGCAACAGTCTGGTTGTTTAGAGACCTCTGTGGTCTCCCTGACCATTAATTCTTTTGAAGGTATCTCTTGCCTTGCACTTTGATTTTCATTTAATAACTCATATCTTCTTGGATCTAATTCTTTTTAAATTATATTTTGATATTTTTAAATTACATTTTCTCTAGAATGTATTTTGATCATGTTTTCCTTAATACCCAGTTCCTTCCCACCTCTCTCCCTACTCCCAATTTCATGTTATTTCTCTCTCCCCAAAACAAAAGGAAAATAAAATCAAACCATTATCATCGTGGTGAAGAGCATGGCAGTGTGCAGGCAGACTAGGCGCTGTCTATCTCTTGATATGCAGGCTACAGAAAGTCAACTGACACACTCAGCAATATCCAGAGCATAGGAAACCTTAAAAGCCCACTCCCACAGTGACACACTTCCTCCAATAAGACCCCACCCACTCCAACAAAGTCACAACTACTATTATTTTGGTCATGTGATCAAATTTCATTCTTAATATTTATGTTTATGGCCTGGACCTGGGATGCTCTCAACTTCCTTCTGAGAAACTTTTTACAGTGGACAGTGGACAGTGGACAGTGCAGAGAAGCAGAACTGGTCAAACTGGAGAAGAGAATATGTGCTCAGCCATAAAGGGGTCATCTTCATAATGAAGATTTCCCTAACTAGCCTTGAATTCTGATACTCCTGGATTCATTATTTGGTATTTGAATTATCATTTTCCATATTTATTTTGTCCTGCCTATTAGTAGAAAGACTAGCTGCCTTGCTTTCCTGATGTTTTGGGAGTCTAAGCTTTACCGAAGCCTCAGACTGTATAGGATTCTGATTTCTATCTGTTCATAAGGGAATTGAATTAAGTTTTAATTATTAGTTAATATTTGATCAAGATCTTGCTCCATAGTCTAGTCTGTCCTGGTTTATAATACAGCCTCCACAGTGCTAGGTTATAGTTAGTCATGTACCACCTTTCTTTTCTGTTTTAGTTTTTATTTAACACTTTGAATTATCTTTCATAGGAAGGTAGTTGTGGATTTAGTATTCATCGTCCATCAGAGATTGCAATTGTGTTGCACACAGGGAAGTCAGGCGATCACCATGTGTCAGTGAAGTCTCAATAGTGGTGAGGAGGGGGAGGAAAGAGTAGAACAACCAAAACAACAGTCACAACCCATCTTCTGTGACTGTATTACGAATATTCCTTTTCTCCTTAAAGCACAGACATATAAGAGCTTGTTCTGTGTGCCACTTGCATTTATTTCTTCTTTTTAAACGGTCTTTATTGCAAAAAGTATCAAAGAAAAACAATTTGGTATAAAATTGTTTCATGGCAATACTGAAAATTAATTTAATTTGCTCAGAAAAATTAACAATGTGAAGTAGGTAAGAACTTGAACTGTAATCAAAAGACCATTTTTATTTTTCATTTTATTCCATTTATTTTTGCGTATGTATTCACATGTACTGTGACATACAGGTCACATCACAGGTGTAGTTAGAGGAGTGTTGAAACAGTCACTACTCTCCTATTGTGTGGGATCTGAGGTCTGAACTCTGGTTGCCTGGTCTGATGCCAATGGCCTCCACCCACTGAGCCATGTCACTGATCCAAGACCATTTGTATGAGTTTAGAGAAAATGGAAATCTTTTATTAATATATTTATGATTAATTCCATATTCTGTACATTTTGGTCAATAAACCTTGTTTTTAAAACCTTTGCCTGAATCAATATAGGCTTTGAATTTAAATAATTTCCCATTATATTTTTCACTTAATAGTGATTTGACACTAATGGATCACCACATAAGACAGGAGGCAGTGCATGTTTCAGTTCAACAGGTGTAGATAATGATGACTGTGTTAGAACTCACTCCTGTATCTGAGGACAGAAAGTGGATAAATGATCTAATTCAATGTGCAGTGTGTAGGAAAGTTAAAAGTGGAATGTGGTCATCTTTGTTGGTTTCCTGTGGTGATCTGTGACTACTTAAGGACCAAATGTTTTAACCACAGGTCTCAGTCTGCTGTGCAAATAGGGTGATGAGCTGGAAAGGGAAGAAACATTCTTCTGAAATCTGACCTAACAGAGCAGAAGCCATTTTCCTTCCTTGTACAACACAGCAGCTTGTGTCTGTAGAATGGATGCCTTTGGTCAAAGGCCCAGAGGAATCTCATCATAACTAGGATAAGCCATTTTGATATCCATGGCTTTGACACCTCTCTCTCTCTCTCTCTCTCTCTCTCTCTCTCTTTCTCTCTTGCTCTCTCTCTCTCTCTCATAATTTTATGATGAGTTGAAACTCCATAGATATAGTAATATTCATTGAGGCCAGCTACATGTTAAAGTTCAAGACTTATAACCTTCTAGGTAAATGAGTTTGAGGGCAGCCTAAGCTACATAGTATGTTTGAGGTCATTGTGTGCTACAGAGTGAGATTCTGTCTCATGAAGCCTCGTAATAATAATACTAAGCCATCCCTAAATGTTTTCTAGAGAAAAGCAATTTTTACATCATACTGAAACAATTAAACTCAAAATCTGTAGGTTGGTTTAGTAATATGTTCTAATCCATAATCCATATTCTTGTTAGTCAGTTTTGTCAGTTTTCTGGATCAAATCACTGTTGATATTTCCTTATATTCAGGATCATGCAGTGCATTTACTTGTAATGTCCTTCAGTTCTGAAAGTTTGACTCATGATTGCTTGTTTACTTTCTCTCTCTTCTCTTTCTTTCTTTCTTTCTTTCTTTCTTTCTTTCTTTCTTTCTTTCTTTCCTTCCTTCCTTCCTTCCTTCCTTCCTTCCTTTCTTCCTTTCATTCATTCTTTCTTTCTTTTGACAATTACATTAAAAAATCAAGTCTTGCCGGGCGTTGGTGGTGCACGCCTTTAATCCCAGCACTCGGGAGGCAGAGTCAGGTGGATCTCTGTGAGTTCGAGGCCAGCCTGGGCTACCAAGTGAGCTCCAGGAAAGGCGCAAAGCTACACAGAGAAACCCTGTCTTGAAAAACCAAAAAAAAAAAAATCAAGTCTTAAAGTTGGATTATTCATGTAATAAAATGCACCCACTGTAAGTCATGAGAAATATGAATTTTAGCAAACATGTACACCTTTGCAAGCACTATTCTGCAAATTAGTTTTATGTCTATTTGACACAAGCTACAATCCTCTGAGAAGAGGGATCCTCAACTGAGAAAGTGCCTCAATAACAAACATCTGGCTGTAGGCAGCCTGTGGGTTATTTTCTTAATTAGTGACTGATGTGAGAGGCCCCATCCCATTGTAGGTGGTTTCACCCCTGGGCTGGTAGTCTTGGGTACTGTAGGAAAGTAGGCTGAGCAAATTTGGGGAAGCGGCCAGTAAGCTGCACTCCTTTGTGACATATGCATCTATCTTTGCCTGGAGTCCAGCCTTCAGCAGCTCAGGGCTTGAAGAAATCTGTGGAGTTGACATACTACATCATTCTTATCTGAGGGGGTAAGGGGAAAGACATTCACGCATTCTCTTGATTTTTTTTCCTGTATTCTTTATTCTGTGTTCTCTATTCCCTGACTTTATTTTTCCTCTACAGCTTATAAACCCCAACTAAATCTTTCAGGCAATATAAAAATTATAATGTGGTTACATTCTATTTTTCAAGTGAATGTGTATATTGAATCCAGATAAAAACATGTTTTTTATCTCTCTTACATGATTAAAACAAAGTCATCCCAAAACCCCACATACATTGACATTTAAGTAACTTGTTATAGATTAACAGCTGTAAACAAGCAAGGTATTTTTCTCAGCCAGTTCTTTATTACTTATCTTGATAGGTAATCTTTTAAGGAGTCTTAAAGAATCACAAACATAAACTTTTACATATGAAAAAGAATCAGTCAGCTCTACTTTAAATCTTTAGGGTGCATACCCATTCATCAATAGTTTTTTTTTTTTTTTATCAAAGGATTGGGGGAAGAAATGTGTACAAGGAACTAGTCATCATCTTTGATCAACAATCATTCCTAGCAAGGAAAGTACATCAGCTAATAATAATTAGACTGCTTTGTTTTTTGATCCCTAACCTAATGAATTGTTTTCTAGGGTTTTTCATCTGAAAGCTATTATCAAAACGTCTTAATCTATCCTGAAGTTATGTTAAGGCTTTGTTTAAGCTATGACACACACTGAAACCTGTGAACCATCTCTCTACATTAATATTAAAAGAATTTAAGCTAGCTAGGCTACTGGGTCTCATTTGTTTTTCTTAATCATTAACCTAAGCCACAGTCTACATAGGTCCTCAAAAGAAACTCATGTGTTCTAGCTGTGTGACTCTTCCTTGTTTTGTTTCTTTATCCTCTGCAGCATCTGCTTTATTAGAGGCAGGGACAACCTTTTATCCTACCTTTACCTATGTTAATTTTTCCACTAAACTACCCTATATCATAATTCCTTACTTTATTTATTAAGAACCCTCGATTATCAAAATCCTATTTAAACTAACACTACTATTGTATAACATCATTGCTTCAGTTAAACAGTACAGCTTAAGAGGAAATCATTGTCATAATAATCCACAGGTAAAATTGTCCCTTAGAATGGGATATTTCCAAGATATGGATCATACTGCATTAAGGGCAGTGGGGATCTCCTCATGCGCATTCACACCATGCCTGATACCAGAGAAGATGGTAGCAGCAAACATGTGATGGCCCAGCAGAAGCAAAAGACATTCTGGGGTCTGTGGTCTCAAGGCCTTTTGTATCTGAGATTTACCCATCAGGGTTTTGTTTCCTAGTGGGCAAATCCCCTGAAGTCAATTGCCATCTGCCGCTCCTCTGACATGGCCACTGGTATGCATTAGATTGTGCCTCCAAGGTCCTGCCCAGCTTGACTCTTGCCCTAACTTCCTTCGATAATGAACTATGATGTGGAAGTTTAAACAAAATAAACCCTGTCCTCCCAAGTTGCTTTTGTTCATGGGGTTTCATCGTAGCAATAGAAACCATCAAACCAAAACAGGGCAGTTTTGTTACCTCCCAAAGTTCTTTTTTACACCTTGCACCACCACCCCCACCTGGCCATAGGCAATTAGGCATGTGCTCTCTTGTACCGTAAATTAGTATGGCCACATCCAGAGTGTCATATACTATGTACAAATTTGTGATTGGCTCAATTTTTCTCTGCATCTTTTATTATTTTTATTATTATTAGTAGTATTAGTATATTTTAGCTAAGTAAAACTATCCTCACAAATCAGTGGTTCATTCTTTTTGTTACTAAGCACATTTTTAAACAAATATGCCATGATATTTCTCCACATGTGAACATATGGTGTGTTTCTAAGTTTTGACAATTACGAATTATAGACAATTATGAAAGCTATCATGCCAACTCGTGTACAAATCACTGTGTAAACATACATTTTATTTATTTTTAATAAATATCTTTTGTGAACAGTTGGTGTCTCCTGGGTCCTTTCTTCCTTTTGTACATATTAAACATACACACATGATATCCTGACTGTAACCCATGTCTCATGTCTGACTAATGTACATTCCATTCCTAATGTATCTAACCTGTTCTGTCTGTGTCCCACAAGCCACTTGGCTTAATTTATCTTCTTTTCTTCTAAATTCCAATGGTAAATTTGAATATTCCATTTTTCCCCATCTTAAATCCAAGACTCAAAGAAAGTGATTTATTTTGCTAAAAACTGATTCCTTTGAAGTCTGAGTTCCATGTAATGTGAGTGGGTTTCATTCTCTTTCTATCTTTCTTTGCCAAAGTCTCATTAGTCCAGACCAGCTTCAAACTCCCTATGTCTTGAACTGTGATCCTCCTACCTTCATCTCCCAAATACTGGGACTATAATTGTGCCTGGCTGGATTAATTATTTAGGATCTCTGTAACTAGAGTTTTTCTGCCTGGCCCACAATCAGGACAAATCTCTGTCACCTGCCAGTCCCACAGCTGCTCAGACCAAACCAAGTAAACACAGAGACTTATATTGCTTACAAACTGTATGGCTGTGGCAGGCTTCTTGCTAACTGTTATTATATCTTAAATTAATCCATTTCTATAAATATGTACCTTGCCACGTGGCTCGTGGCTTACTGGCATCTTCACATGCTGCTAGTCTTGGCAGCGGTTGGAAGTGACTCCCTCCGCCTTCCTGTTCTTTTAATTCTCTCTGTTAGTTCCGCCTATACTTCCTGCCTAGTCACTGGCCAATCAGTGTTTTATTTATTGACCAATCCATTTTGAGTGTATTATTTACTCAGCTTCCTCTAACTATTAGGGAGAAAACTGGCTACAGTGCTTCCCTGACCATTTCAGGTTTTTCCCAACTCCTGCTGACACCTCAGCCTGAGTAGGTGTCTGATTTCTGTCAGTTTATACAAGATAATCTTAATTATTAATTAATTATTTTTTGACCTCTGGTTTTGCTACATAGTCCAGGTTGAACTGGTACTCACAGTCCTTCTGTTTTAGCCTATGTACTAATTTGCTCTCTTACAATTTTTAACAATTTTTCTCTTTTTTACAGAAGGGTAGTTGTGGCTTCTAATGTATTATCCTGCAGAAATCAGAGTTGTGTTGCATACAGGAAATTCGTTAGATCACCATGTTTCAGTGAAGACCCATTATCTATGAGACAGGAGAGGAAGAAAAGGAAAACAGCCCAAAACATTAGTTACAATCCCTCGTCTGTGACTGTATTCCAAATCTTCCCTTTCTCCTTATTGTTTTGTACTCTTTGCTTTTTGAGCTCCGACATAAATCACACAGTCTTATTCTTATTTATAAATGCCTGGCCTTAACTTGGCTTATTTCTAGCCAGTTTTTCTTAACCTAAATTATCCTGTGTACCTTTTATTCCTGGACTTTTGCCATTCTCTTGCTTCTGTAAATCCTACTTTCACTCTTACTCAGTGGCTGACTGTGTGGCTGGATGGCTGGTCCCTTGAGTCCTCCTTTCCTTGTTCTTGCTTCCTGATCCTTTTTTTTTTTTGGTTTTCTCCTTCTATTTATTCTCTCTGTCTGCCAGCCCTGCCTATCCTTTCTTCTTCCTTGCTATTGGCCATTCAGCTCTTTATTAGACCAATCAGGTGTTTTAGACAGGCAAAGTAACACAGCTTCACAGAGATAACCAAATGCAACATAAAAGAATGCAACACATCTTTGCATCATTAAACAAAAATGTTGTATAGCATTAACAAATGTAACACATCTTAAAATAATATTCTACAACACACAAGCATATGAGGTATTATTCTGTGTTCTACACACATTTTTTTCTACCTAGCATGTTTACTGACAAAATATAAGTGGGAAAGCAAGTTTAGCATAAAATAATTCCTTGGAAATATTGAAAATAAACATTACCTGCTCACTAATTGCAAGTGTGAAGTAAGATGGGGATTTTTGTATGATCAGGAGACTCTTTTTAATGAACTTAGTGAAAAGAAAACATTTTAGTGATGAATGGATGAATGTATGACTAATAGTTCCATATTATGTATAGTTTGGTCAATAGAATTTTCAAAATCATGACATTTCAGTGAATGTTCAAAATTAAACAATTGTCCATTGTTTTTGTTCCTTAGTGACTCGAACATAACAAATTCCAATACCAAGACTGGAAAATGTGCATTTTTATCTAGAACAAGACTAGATAATGATAACTGTGATAATCCCTACTCCTGTATCTGTGAGAAGAGACTGGATAAATTCCCTGATTAACTCTCCAGCAAGAGGTAAAGGTGCTGATCCTCATTTGTTTCCTGTAATAATATGTAACTCCTTATAAACAAGTGTTTTGATCACAGGACTTAGTCCTCTGTGCAAACAGAGAAACAAGCTGGAAGAGGTTGAGAATGTTCTCCAGAACCTGACTTGACAGAAAAGAGGCCATTTTCCTTCCTGGAGGAGCACATTTTCCCTGGTGCATGGACACCCTTTGCCCAATGCCCCTGAAAAATCTGCTTTCTGTTTTCTTAAACACCCAACGAACTAAATAAAGAACCCTAATAAACAACCTGAGTATGTCATTATCAATAGGATATATTGTCTTAATTGAAAGCATAATTAAGAACTATAATATAGTTGTGGGCTTTAATTTCTTACTTATTAGTTGATTGCTGTTTTATTTTGTGTGTTTTGTTCCATGAAGAAGTTTTCTTCATTATTATACACATTTCTTTTGCCCATAGAATATAATTTTAAATTTGGTGAACAGTTGCAAGGATAGTTCAAGGAACTACTGAATATACTTTATACAAGACATTTGTTGTCATAACCACCCTTATTTAATCAATCTATGATAAATTGAAGTCTCATAGAATGGTGGCAATAATTGAAGTTGGCTAGATGTAGTGGCTTACACATGTAATCTTAGCAATTAGGAGGCTAAGACAAGATTGCTGAAAAAATAATGAATACAGTGAGAGCCTGTGTCATAGAACCAAGCAAACCAACAAAATCAGGGCCCAAAAGTTCTTAATATTTTCCAGGGACAACACTTTATCTTTTAAAACTATACCCAAACAATCAGACTCAGGACATTTGATATTGATACAGTAATTTGTTCTAATCTAGGACTCATGTACTCATCCACTGATGGATAATATCATTCTAGGTACTTCCTCCCTGTTCAGGTTCATATGCATTCAGTGCTGATGTCTAGTGTCCTTTAGTTCTGAACCGGTTTTTTATGTTTTCTGGTGGTTTGTTGGTGGTGGTGGGTTTTTTTGCTTGTTTATTTGTTTTTTCAAAGATTCGGTTTTTCTGTGTTACCCTGTCTGTCCTGGTATTCTCTCTGTAGATCAGGCTGACCTGGAACTCAGAGATTTGCCTGCCTCTGCCTCCTGAGTGCTGACATTAAAGATGTGTATGTGTATGTGTATGTGTGTGTGTGTGTGTGTGTGTGTGTGTGTGTAGCATGAATCTTAAATGGTCTTATTAATAAAATCAAACCTGAGGTCAGTTATTGGGGTGAACGCTGGAAGATCAGAGAAGCAGAACAAGCCACAGCCACCTCACCTCGCCAGTTCCTCAGCTGATCCTGTTTCCTCAGATTGGAAGCCTTTGAGTCCTCATCCAAATGGATCTCAGCTGAACTGCTTCTTGACTGAAAGCTTAACCAGGCCTAGTTCCTGGTTGTCACACCTTATATACCTTTCTGCTTTCTCATTAGTTGTAAACCCAACCACATGACCTCCTCGTCACTGCCTGTCTATACAGACCTGAAGGTCTTCTTTGGTTGGTATTGAGATTAAAGTTGTGTGTCTCCATGCTGGCTGTATCCTTGAACACACAGAGATCTGCCTGTCATGTGATTGGGATTAAAGGTGTGCACCACCACCGCCGGGCTTCTGCTATGGCTTGCTATTAGCTCTGACCCCCAGGCAACTTTATTTATTAACATACAAATAAAATCACATTTCAGTACAAATAAAATATCACCATATTTCCCCTTTTCTATTTTAATAAAAAGAAAAAAGTTATAACTAATATAAGAAAAACTATATACAAAAAGTACAATAACTATATACCATATATACAAGCAATAAATACCTAAACAACATCTAGTCCATTTGTATTTGACAAATTCAGAGAAAATAATTCCATTATCTATCCTATTTTGGTAAGTCCAAAATGTATCTGATTCACTTTCTATCCTAACTTATATTACTAACAGAACTATCTTATAACGTCTTTCAAATTTATACACTTACTCTTTAGTGAGTTTCTTTTCTAAAATTCTTAACAAGGAAAACTATAACTAATCTTCAACTCCCTCAGAGACCCAAGGAGGAAATATTACCTAACAAAAATAAAAACAGGAATTGCACATAAGCAGCTTCCAAAAAAACTGTGAGTTGACAGAAGCAGCCAGCTGCCTGGACAGTCACCTGAGGTTTCTCCGCAGTGTTGGGGCATCATCTTCAGCCTATAGGCTTAGTATATCTGACAGACTCATTTGTGAAGTAGGATGTACCCAAGGTTAACAGTTCGACCTCACATTTGATGAGAGCAGTCCATGTACCACAAACACCTGAATTCCACTAGTGTCATGTCATGATTCAGGATTTTAAATTCTGGAAATTGTTGATGTTTTTTTAATTCAGCTGTCCATTCTTCTTGGCTATGCATGTGGCTTCATCTCAGCATTCCGTTCTTCTCCATATCCCTCTATTAAATGCCAGTCTACTATTGAGAGGCGTGAGCTTAGTTACTCTTCAAGAATAACTTTCAGCTGGCACATCAGAAGCCATCAGCCCACTGCCTGCTCAGTTGCCTTCGAAGGAAAGGGTACTGTACCTTTTCCAGATTGCGAAGGCCACTTCAGGGATGGTGCCATATTGTCCTGGCCTCAGAAGATGTTTTTTGTTAAAACTACAACCACACTTGTTTTGGCAAGAATCGGTAGTCCTTTGTTTCATGTCCTGTCTGTCCATTTTGTCCTATTTGTCAGCAGTTGATTCGAGGATACTTTGTTGTCCAGTGGCTAACTTTTGCCACAATGAAAGTTAACTCCATATGCAGTTTCTTCAATGCCCATATTTTCTCTGAAGTAGAATGGTACTGCCAGGAGCTGACATGTCTCATAGTCATAACAAAAAGAAAAATTTTCTAAGTTATTAAAACATTTTAAATGCCATATTCTGTAGATCTCTGAAGGGTTTGAAGATGACTTGTTTATCTAAAATATATCTGCTCAATCTTGAAAACACACCTAATATGACTACAAGTTTGATTGTAATGTCTAACTACTAACTTTCATTTCTTTATATCCTAATAGTTGGTAATAATAACATTCAAGGATCAGCAAATTGCATTACATTGTTAAATGAATGGTATAAGCACAATATCTTGAACAACATTAGAAATATATGTATGGCACTTTCTAACAATCTCAATCTCAATATATATAATTTGTATACAATATAAAAAAATCCAATCCAATGTAAAGTATTTAAAACTAGTAATTGTCTTTTTCTTTTTTTAAACAAGAACCTTAAATCTAATCTCCTTTGCTTAGCCCTTTATCCAATAAGTATATACAATATATACAGTCAAGAATTACATTAACGATGTCCAGTCCATTAACATTTGATAAACTCAGACAAAAATTTTCATTACTTATCCTATTTAAAACAAGTAGTTCCTTTTTAAAAGTAGATTTAATAATTGACCTTTTATCTTATCATATCCATATTCTCTTTTTTCTTTTCATAATAGATTCAATAATCTACCTTTTATCATTTTTATCTCTTCCCCTTTTTCTTTTTAAAGTAGATTCAGTGATCTACCCATTTATCTTATTATTTCTTTATCTTTTTTTCTCAGAGTAGAGACACTGATCTACCTCATATCTATATTCTCTTCTTTCATTTTCCTTTTTTTAAAACAAAACCTCTGAATCTAATCTCCATGTTCAGCTTTTTTCCTGACCATTAACAATTAACAACTTGTAACCAACCATTGTAAACAATGACAATATCCAAACTCATTAAACTACCAAAAACCTCCCATCCCACCTTTTGGGAATGTGGCCGTCATTTTCTTAAAATTACTTCCTGCTTTCTGGGGGTGAAGACATCTTTAGGGGATCCTGAAAAGAAAATTTTTGGGTTAATTGTCAAGTCCTGTATCATTTTTCTAGTCGCTGCATAATGAGAAAGTGCAGGGCTTGTTTCAAGTCCTTGTTCAAGTAGTCCATCAGGCTGGATCATCTCAGCTAGCCATCTCAAAATTGTCCTGAGTAGTTTGTAGTCCAAAGTCGATCTTTCTGTAGTGTTAATCAGCTTAATGGCTTTACCATAGTCCATGTGGAATCATCCTTGTGGGATCCTGTCATCTTTTTGAAGATTTCAAAGTCACTGTTAGGTGTGGTCATGGTTCCGTGCAGACTTTTTTTTCCCCCTCCTCTGTGGTTTGGAGAAATCACAGTCTGATAAATGTCTGTCTCTTGGAACCACGAACATTCTTCCCTAGAAGAGAAAATCTTCACAGCAATTTCTCCCCACCACTTGTCTTGCCAAACTTTTCCAAACTGACCTTTGCCGATGCTTTCTTGTAACTCGATGGTCCTGGCAATTGTTCTCTGAGCAAGCAGCAGTAAACCCTTCGTCCCAGGTAGCAGCATCATTGCAGTCACCAACATGATGAGAAGAAGCCAGCAACTTGGAGCAGCAGCCACTGCCTCCATGGTCCCACCGCCACCATTTGTGGCCAGGCCCCGGCCGCAGTGTCTCCTTAGCAAGCCTCCTAGCCCAGCCTCAAACTTGGGATCCTTCTGCCTCTGCCTTCTTCAGTAAATCCTATGGGTGTGCACCACCACAATTGGCAACATGTAGCTCAGGCCTGAGCTGGGGCCTGTACAGCCACAGGCAAGCAGCTTTTTTGTGAATTCATACCCAACAAGTTGGGTGCCAGATGTAGCATGAATTGTTAGAAGGTCTTATTAAATAAGAACAAACCTGGAGCCAGGTATTGGGGTATATGCTGGAAGATCAGAGAAGCAGAACAAGCCATAGCTTCCTCACCTTGCCAATTCCTCAGATAATCCTGTTTCTTCAGACTGGAAGCCTCTGAGTTCTCATCCAAATGGATCTCAGCTGAACTGCTATTGGAAAGCCTGAATGCTTAACCAGCCAAAAGCTCCTAGTTTCTGGTCTTCACGCCTTATATATGTTTCTGCTTTCTGCCATCACTCCCTGGGATTAAAGGCTCACTTTCTGGGATTAAAGGCGTGAGTCACCATGCCTGGCTGTTTCCAATGTGGCTTGAACTCACAGAGATCCAGAGGGATTTCTGCATCTGGAATGCTAGGATTAAAGGCATGAGTACCACCATTTTCTAGCCTCTGTATCTAGTGGCTGTTCTGTTCCCTGACCCCAGATAAGCTTATTAGGGTGCACAATATTTTGGGGAACACAATACCACCGTGTGTGTGTGTGTGTGTGTGTGTGTGTGTGTGTGTGTGTGTATGCTAGCCTTGGCCAGCCTGAATCTTGCTATATTGACAATGTTGCCCTCAAAGTCATGGAGATCCACTTGCTTTTGCATTTTTGCATCCCAAGTGGTGGGATTAATGACATGCAACACCATGTCCAGCTGAGAAATAAGGACATTTCCATATCCTCTCAAAGTCCTTTCTTTCCCCCAGCTGTACTCTTACATAGTAAGTTGGTTCTATTCCCATTACAGCTTTGTATGTGCCTTGTTTTTGCTCACCACATTTTTAACATTAAACCACAGTTTCTCCTTTTTAAAAATATTTTTATTAATTCTTTGGTAATTTCATACAATGTATTTTAATCATATTCTATTCACTTCCCCTCATTCAACTCCTTCCAGTTCACTCCCACCTTCCTACCCACTCAACTTTCTTTTTGTTCCCTCTTTTTCTTTTTTTAAAACCCATTGAGTCCAGTTGTGTTGTTCAGTTGCTTTTAGATATGGTGCCTGCCCTGGAGTTGGTTCACTGAAAATATTAACAAAATTAACAAGCCTTTGGCCAGATTAACTAAAATATACTGAGAGGATCCAGTTAACAAAATCAGAGATGAGAAGGGAGACCTTATGATGGACACTGAGGAAATTTAAGGAATCATAAGGACACACTTTAAAAAAAATCTGTATTCTATACATATGAAAACTGGCTGCCCCTAAGCTTGGAGCACAGAGGGGGAGCACTTCCAAATTCTTTTTATGATGCCAGCAAATGTTCATTGGAATCTCCTCCTGATGGAATTTTCCTTTAGTGAGTATGAAATGACCTCCTCTGTTGCCTCTCACTAGTTTTTATTTGAACTCTATTTTGTCAGACAATAGAATAGTTACACCTTCTTGTTTTTTAGTTCCGTTTTCTTGGAATATCTTTCAACTCATTCCTCTCAAGTTCATATAAGAATTACTTTTCTAATGTTTGATAAAACACCATGATCAAGACAAACTATAGAAGAAAGGGTTTATTTTAGGCTTATGGTTCCTGAGGGTTAGGGTCCATGATGGCTGAGCAGAGACATAGTGGAAGAAATAATTGAGTGCTCACATCTCAAATCACATACAGGAAGCAGAGCAAGCCCACTCCAAATGTACTGAAATCTTTTGAAACCTCGTAGCCTGCCCCCTGTGACATGCTTCTTCCAGGAATACCACACCTCCTAATCTTCCCCAAAGAGCCATCAACTTGGGACCATGTATTCAAATACCTGAAATTCATAAAGTACATCTCATTTAAACCATCATTGGTGGTATCCACAAATTAGCCATGTTTCTTGGAGGCTTATTAATGAGACAAGTATAGTGAAAAGCAGAGAAAGAAGCTGTATTCCATGTGACTATCACTGAGAACAGGAGAAAAAACAGTTCATTGAACTCCAAGTCTATCTTTGCTGTTCCTGGCATGAGGCTTAGGTTTAAAGAGAGCTCAAGAGATATGCATAAATAAGCAGTACTGTTCATGTGTGGTTCTAATTATCACTGCTGTCGTTGCTTCAATTTGTTCATAAGAAATTTATGGGACCCTTTGCCATAGTTGTAATCTGCATAAAGAAAATGTAGGCATAAACTGAGTTAGACCATCACTTAGAGCAGTCTACCAAATATGATGACTTCTGGTCACTATAGCCACTGAGTTCCTGGGAAGTTAGTGTCTTAGATAATAGTTGTAAGAATTAACTCTATGAAGAGATTAAAACAAACAAACAAAAGCTAAGGATTCTGTGTAGGTCCAAACTATGTTTTTAATCTCTTCATTTGAGCCCCAGAAACTCAGTACTCCTTCATTCCCATATGAAGCTGTCAGACCCCAAAGAAGCCCTTACTGACACATCTAAGATAGGATTTTTTCCAACTCTCCCTTTGTATTTCCTCTTATACAATTATTTTGTTTCCATTTCTTTAAACTGATATTTACTACAGGAAACCAAGCCAATGATAGGAACACTACAAAAATAACGCAGTATAAGGTTTCTCTTTTTTATGTTCTAAGAGGACCTCAAAATTTTAGTGGTGTTTGCCTGAATCTCACATAAGGACATTTTCTTTTGCCATCCCCACTAGTTACTCACTCCTCCAGTTGACTGATTGCTCTCATGGCCCCTGATACCCTCTCTCCTGTGAAAACCTATGATAAAGTTGGCTGTAGACTTCCTGGATGCCTTGCATTCTCCCTATTTACATTTTAGCTATATTGACCTGTACTGTGGCAGGCATGCTACACATTGCCAGTAGGACAAGGACCAAAAGCTAGGGTGATTTAGAAAGCCAGTAGTCTCGAAAATGCTTTTGAGTAACTGGGTAAGACAGACTTTTCATCATATGTGTGCAAATACATGCCAAAGGACTATGTACTTACAGTTGTTATGAGTTTCAGTGAGCTTCTGAAAACATAGAAGAATTTAACAGTACATGCAGTTTCTAGAAGTAGGAATGGCTTCATAGGCAAGGTAAAGCATATGGATCCATCATAATCATTCTGGATTTATTATCCCTGTAGCTATAAAATTTGGTATTACAACCTGGCAGTGCAGTGTGTTGAGAAGATACCACAGTGCAAAATAAGATGATCTATGATAAAACACACACACACACACACACACACACACACACAGAGAGAGAGAGAGAGAGAGAAGATGGCAATCTAAAGGAAATTTTTGTGGTTTATGTGTAGCAGGAATCTTAAAAGTTCTTATTAATAAAATCAAACCTGAGGCCAGTTATTGGGGTGAATACTAGAAGATCAGAGAGACAGAGCAAGCCACAGCTAACCTCACCTGGCCAACTTCTCAGCTGATCTTGTTTCCTCAGACTGGAAGCCTCTGTGTCCTCATATCCAAATGGCTCTCAGCTGAACTGTGCTGCTCAAAACCTGAATGCTTAACCAGCCAAAAGCTTCTAGTTTCTGGTCCTCACGCCTTGTATACCTTTCTGCTTTCTACCACCACTCCCTGGGATTAAAGGCTCACTTTCTGGGGTTAAAGGCATGAGTCACCATGCTTGGCTGTATCCTTGAACACATGGATTTCTGCCTCTGGAATGCTAGGATTAAAGGTGTGAGTGCCACTATTTTCTAGCCTTTGTATCTAGTGGCTGTTCTGTCTCTGACCCCAGATAAGTTTATTAGGGTGCACAATATTTTGGGGAACACAATACCACCACATTTATGGTTGAAGAATTAACAGGATCCTAGGTTCCTTAGGCCTTCAAAGCTGCAGACCTCTGGCCTCTTCCAGAGATCTCTATTTTATGTACACTGAGCTGTTATTTTTAATATTTTTTTCTGCCCACATAAAGAGGAGAATTTCTTTGAAGGGATAACACCTTAAAATTTTGTTTCTTTGAACATAAAGAAATTTTCATCTATTACCAACAGAAATCCATTGCTCCAGCCTGCAGACACAGAGGGTCAGGAATGCAAAAGTAGTTTTTACTTAAGAAGGCCCCTCAGAGGAATGATTTAGATGGAGAAGAAAATCTATGGAAAATTGGTGTTTACTAGCCACTTTATGTGACACATTGTGTGGGTGTGGGTGCTATGATGTTTACTAAGAACTCTTTGTGACAAATACTGTGAATGTGTATCCTATGTGCTATGACTTTTTACTAGGAACTCTATGTAACATATAATGTGGCTATGTGTACTATTTTTCCTGCACATCTGTAGAGGAAGATCCCTTAACTTTTTTTCTGTCTCATTGCTTTTCTCTCCTCTTCAGAAATTATTAAGGAGGGTGTTTTCACAGTGGCAAAATATCATGGCTATAGGTAGAAGCTAAAGTAACCCCCAAATTATGACAGTTGATGCTATTCCTATTGTGATAAACATCATGATTGAGGAATCATTAGCTTAGAATAAGACCTCACAAGCCCAACAACCCAAGAAATCTGCGAATTTCTCTTTACAGCTTAACTGCTAAGTATTTATCAGCCATGCTTCCTCCTGCATTTGATACACACAAATGCTACTTGGAGCCTTTAACTGGTGAAGAAGTGATACTCAAAATATCCATAATGATTTTCATGGCTGAGTCCAACATCTCCAAATAAGATGACTATCTCTTTGATCTGTCAACTGCTAACATACAGAAAACACAAGAAAGATCTGTCTTGTTTGATATAGATTTCAATAGAGTTAGTTTAAGCCCTTGCTATTATGAAGACAATAATACTGGCAGCTTTATCCAGTTACATTTGGACCCATATTGCCATTCCCAACTTTTACTGTGTTTTCTTTGACTGTACTCAATGATCCCAATAGCTTCTTCTTGTTGGATCTTCATGATTTCACAACCCCCCACATGTTTCCTAAAATAACAGCCAGCCGTCCTAGTAAAAACATGGAAAGGAACTGCCTTGTCTTTTATGGTCTTGGGAAGCTTCAAAACACCATGTATATGAAATGTCCTATTTGTAATTATTTTTACTAATATAGACTTAGAGGTTCTTTAAAATAGCAAAGAAAATGAAAAAAGGGCTTTCAGTGAAGGAAATTTAGAAGTTTGATCTAGGGTAAATGAGTCAGATAATCCCACTTTAATGACTGATTAAATGTTAAAATTATGTACAGTATCCATTTACTACTAAATAATATGTAGAAGTTAGACTTACATCCAAGTATGTGTGTGCATATTCTATACACATGCATGGTATGTGTTTTGAACAGATTTTTGTTTTGTTTTGTGCTTTTGTTTTTGAGACAGGATTTTGCTATGTGGCTCAGTTTGGACTCAAATTCTTGATCCTTCTGCCACTATCTTCTGAGTAATAAAATTCAGTCTTGGGCCACCACAGCCAGCATGAAGACTCACTTGAGTATCACACAGTGGCATGTCAAGGGGTGCTGTAATGATGATTGGTGGTGGCTTTTAGAGGCTGCCAACAATAACTAAATACTGTACATTTTATAAAGGGAGAGTAATTACACACATAATCAACATCCTTGGTCAAGCCTTTTAATTATGCATTCACTTATAGTTACCCTCAGTAAACTATAAAGTCAATGAATAGAAAACCCATCATGTGGAAGGTGCTTCAGGAATCCAGGTACGAAGGATGAAATAATGAGCAACATGTGATGAGGTTTGTAAAGTGGCTTTAGGAAATTTTTTAATTCAAATAGGAAGTATGTCCTTTGAACCCATGAGATCTGTACTGTTTGTACACCTTTGTGTTAAATTTGCTCAAGAGCTCACTAGATTTTTGTGACTTTTGCATAGTGGCCACCAGAGGGCATCTCCAATAAACCACATAAATTCAAGGCTCAGAAATTTGGAAATGTCTTAATAAATTTATTCTCAGATACTGCAATAGGGAATATTAGTAGACCATTATTGCTAATAAACTTAGCAAAATATATTAGTACTTTAAAAATTAAAAGTAAATTTTGAAATTCATCTTTAGAATATAACATGTATTACAAAATGCCCATACTTCTCCCCCTTAGCATGTTGTATTGCCAAATACCAAATAACATCTGTGCCCAACAATAGAGTAAAGGTAAAGTGTATTTGATAAGAGCCAATCAGTGTTTATGCCCATAATCCTAGCTTGGGAAGCTGAGGCAGGAGGATCACTATGAGCTTGAGAACATCCTGGGCTATAGACTGATAGCCTATCTCAAAAAGCTAAAACCATACTAAGTGTGCTACCTTATATCTTTAATTCCAGCAGTTGGGAGGCAGAGACAGGTGGATCTCTGAGTTTGAGGCCAGTCTGGTCTGCAGAGCAAGTTCCAGTTCCAGGACAGCCAGGTCTACACAAAGAAATCCCGTGTTGAAAAACAACAAACAAAAAGCTATACTCAGGAAAACAATAATAATAACAATAACAACAACAAAAGCAAAATTGAAAACTAAAATGTCAACCAAATAAACAAACAAAAAGGCATATTCGATGTAATCATACAATTGATAAGGATGAAAATTTAAAATTAATAATCAATGATTTGATAGAAGTATCTGATGTAATTAATGCTAGTTGAAAAGCAAGGTTACAAAGCAATGTGAGACTCTTGCTGTGTTCTATAGGAGAAAGAAAGGAGGTATAATGGTATAATTTTGTAGCAAGATTTCAAAAGCTTCTCTGTCATCTTCCCTCATTGTTCCTGTTTTCTTTTCTTTCAATTTTTTATTATTTCAATGTTGACTATTGATCTTCATTCCTTATCTACAAATAACCAACAAGCAGGTGTGCAACACAATTGTATAGATGTGTACTTACCCATTGAAAATTCTATTGTGAGCCACCTGATTTTTCTAAATTTAAGATTTTTCTCACTAAGAAATGATAATAACACCCCTACTACCAGTTGGTGGAGAATCAGGATAATGATTTATGTCAAACAGCAATGATAGAAAGATAAAACAACCCTAGCTCTCCCCAAACCAAACTATTTGGACTGTGAATCAATACATGATATATTTTATAATGGCCTTTCAATTCTTGTGATCGTGGGGAGTTAGAATAGACAAGCCATAGGCTGTCTAGAACCCATCAGATATTTAACTATATTCTCCTATTTGGTTGAGTAAATTTTGAGGAAGCAATTGTCCAGTTGCTACTGGGATCTCACTCCCAACTCTGCTTATCTCTCTAGTCTTTGTGATCCCTGTTGAATGAATTCAGATGAGACAGGGTGTAGGGTAGAAACACTCAGTGCTTAATACAAAATAACATGAGGGACCTTTAAGTGTGAGAAGAGCAATGAACAAAGGAAACATTACAGAGACCACTTCACCATTCACTAAATCATGGTCAACCCACCAAGGAGCTCTCTCCTAAAGGAAAGCATGCGGAGATCAGAGGACAACTTTCAGGAGTCAGTTTTCTCCTGCCACCATGAGTCCATATATCAGCATCAATTCTTTAGGCCAATGGTTCTTAACTTTCCTAATGCTGTGACCCTTTAATACAATTCCTCATGTTGTGGTGATCCCAACCATAAATTGTTTTGTTGTTATTTAATAACTGTAATTTTGTTACCATTTTAAATAACAATGTAAGTATCTTATACGCAGGATGTCTGTCTGGCATGCAACCCCCAAAGATATTGCAACCCACAGGTTGAGAACCATTGTTTTAGGCTGAGCCATCCTGCCCTCCTTGAAGGAATGAACTTTCCATAGAAGACATTATTTAGTTGCATCTTGACATTATCAAAAGAACACAGTGCATAATTCTTAGAATCCTTGCAGAAATACACCCAACGGACAGTGTTTAGACACTGTCCAGGAGAATGTGTCAATTACAGGAAAGGGTTGGCAAACTCTCAAATGAGCTGTTGTCTTATAAATTATGATTCACAGAAGGATATGAATTAAAAATGAAACTACAGAATGAGTAGCATTGCTATTAGATAAATACCAAAACCCACTCAGGATATGTTGGTATTTTGTTTATAGGAAACTTACCACTGATGAAAAGTGTTGGCCACTACTTGTGAAATTGTTAGTGCTACCACATTAAAGACTATGTTGTAGTGTAGAGGAGCTTGACAGAGGGCTAAAATTGTCTCATATCTTTTCAAAAATTCCCTTCTTAAAAAACTAATACTATACATTATTTATTCCAAATACTAAAACATCATTAGTTCTACATACAGTCACTCTAAATATTGTTGAGATAGTTTACATGTTTTTTAAAAAATCACATCTTCAATTTTAGTGTGTATTACACATTTATTTCATCTCTAAATCTAGACCAGGCACATTCCAGGCACCAAGTGACCATGGGTGACCAGAAATCACCATATTGCATAGGCATCTCTTAGTGATGGTCTAACTCAGTTTATGCCTGTACTTCATTTATGCAGATTACAATTGTGGCAAAGGGTTCTATAGACATCACATGGAGGCCTATACTTTCTTTTCTTCTGTATCCAGCCTGTGTGCCATTTTTCATAACTTCACCTTTAAGACCAGGGTTTGCATGCAATCAGATATAATTTTTTTAGGTAGGGTCATTATATGTAGCTCTGGCTTCCTGGAACTCACTATGGATTCCAGGTTGGCCTCAAACTCACAGAGATCCACCAGCTTCTGGTTCTGGCTCTATAGTGTTGGGATTAAAGGCATGTGCCACAATACCCAGCCCCAAATTATATTTTTATTATGATTTGATTTTGCAAATTGTATATATGTATACAGTTTCCTTACTTCTTAAAGTCATAATCTATTCTTGTTCTGAATTGCTTGTAGGGCTCATAAAAATCTCCTTCTTCAGAGCTACTAAATAATATCTTAGGGTAGGAAAGAGAAATGCCAACTGTAGAAGTCATTGATGTTAGAGTTCAGAAAGCTGAACACTTATATTCCTGGCCAGGCTACTCCTCAAAGGAAGACTACAATAATAGACATCATCTCTTGACAAGATCCAAACCAGTCCTCAGGCAGAACTTGGACTGTGACAAAATGAATTCTTCACGAAGAGAATGAAGGTGGGAATGGAAAAAGTTCTTTTTAAAAAAGATTCATTTATTTTATTTTATGTGTATAAATACTTGGCCTGTGTGTATATATGTGTGCCACATGCATGCCTACTGTTCTCAGAGGCCAGAAAATGGTGCCAGACCCCTGGAACTGGAGTTACAGATGGTTGTGAGCCACCATATGGGTGCTGTGAACTGAACCAAGTCCTCTTCGGTAGCAGCAGATACATTGAACTAACTCTCCTGCCCCTCCTTGATTCCTTTCGATCTGTCTGTTATGTAATTTTTTCCTTCATTGAAAAGTTCTATCTGCGTCCTACCTCTGGCCCTGGGTCAAGACATGAATTTTTCTGAAGTGCCAGGACTATTACCAGGTTACTATCTGGCAGAGACTTTCTGGTAAAGAACTAAGACTTTAGTTTTTACTCCTTCCAGAGCCAATCCAATGGGCTTGTTAATTACCTGGGCAGGCAAATGCTCTTCAGGAAATCCATGAAGTTTTAGAATAGCACACGGCCTACCCAAGGGTGAAAGGGTGATATAGACCTACTGTGTTATTTAAAAGAAAAAAAGATGAAAAGAGGATAGGGAGTTGAGTGTAGGTAGAGTTTTTCTGTCCCTGCAGCCACTTCACAGATAACCACTCAGAGTCTTAATATTAATAATAAATGCTTGGTCAATAGCTCAGGCTTGTTACTACCTAACTTTGACATTTAAATTAACCCACATTTCTTATCTATGCTTTGCCACATGGTTCAGTACCTTTTCTCAGTTTGGCATGCCCATGTTGCTTCTCCCTGCATCTGCTGGTGACTCCTCTGACTCCACCCTCCTTCTTCCCCGTCCTTAGTTTGGTTGTCTCACTTATACTTCCTGCTTGGCTACTGGCCAATCAGCTTTTTATTAACAATGAGAGCAACACATTTTCACAGCATACAAAGACTGTTCCATAGCAAGCAGGAGATGGGGTTGGGGTACAGGAAGAACTGGGGGGAGAAGTGAGGGGTTAATATGACCAAAATACATTGCATACATTTTCCCTCAAAGAATAAATAAAAATATATTTAAAAAATCTGCAAGTATCTGTAACTTAGTCCAAATCTATCTTCTTTGTAGAACAAAAATAATCACCAAATGTAGCATGACTCTTAAAAAGTTCTTATTAATAAAACAAACCCGGGCCAGGTATTGGGGTGAACACTGGAAGGCCAGAGAAACAGAACAAACCACAACTAACCTCACCTGGCCAACTTCTCAGCTGATCTTGTTTCCTCAGACTGGATGCCCCGAGCCCTCATCCAGAATGGGTCTCAGCTGAACTGCTGCTCAAAAGCCTGAATGCTTAACCAGGCCAAATGTTTCTCCAGGCCAAAGGCTTCTCCAGGCCAAAGGCCTCTCCAGGGCAAATGCCTCTAGTTTCTGGTCCTCACGCCTTATATACCTTTCTGCTTTCTACCACTACTCCCTGGGATTGAAGGCGTGCTTTCTGGGATTAAAGGCGTGGGTCACCATGCCTGGCTGTTTCCCATGTGGCCTTGAACTCACAGAGATCCAGAAGGATTTCTGTCTCTGGAATGCTAGGATTAAAGGCGTGTGCTACTACTGCCTAACCTCTGTTTAATATTGTGGCTGTTCTGTCTCTGACCCCAGATAAGTTTATTAAGGTACACAATATTTTGGAACACAATACCACCACAACCAAACTGTCTAAATTATATCACCATGACTCCAGATTCCTATCTGCATGTATATATGTATAAGATATATACAGAGAGATGATGAGATAGAAAGTAGTGATTATGCCCATTGAAGGGTTAGCTGGAATCACAAGCATGTAATTTTTAAAGATTAAAATTATGAGAAAATGTTTATTTCTGCTGATAATGTATTTTCTTCATTTTAAAAACAAAAGTGAGATTTCAGTTTAGCAGTATTTTGTGTTTTTTGTTTATTTATTTATTTATTTTATATTTTGAGAGGGTTTCGGTATTTTATCTTTTAATCTAATAAGTTTGTACTGATGAACTTCAAAATTTTAAGCTTGAAAATAACAGAAAACACTCGGTAACAATTGTATTATTTACTTAATACCTGAGATAAGCAACTTTACCAAGGAGGGTTTATTCTGGCTCACAGTTTGAAAAGGTGAGAGGCAAGAAGGTCTGACAAGGGGACAGTAAGGTGGCCAGTCACATGGCACAGTAGGAAGCATAAAGAGAAGAAAGCTGGAGCTCAGCTCCCTTTGTCCTTTCCATTCAGTGCAAAAACCTCAATGAATGCAATAGGGCCACCCACATTCTTGGTTCTTCTCTCTTTTGTGGAACAAACATCTACGGAACAAACTCAGGATATGTCCAGAGATTTGTCTCCTAGATCTAAATCCCACCAAGCTGACAGTTCATTTCCATTGTGGTAAATATAGAAACCAAATGCTTTTTGAAGGATTACTTAATTTCAAGTCTGAAAACACCTGTGACCTCCATTACTTGCTGTGGAATGACCTGTGATTAGCTTTAAATGATACAAAGGCAACATGCATTCCTTAGAAATCACACTTCAAACTTTGCATTTTGACTCTTTCCTTGACCAAATTAGTTAGTACTCTATATGACCATAAATATCATAACAAAAGTTAAATATATGTATATATATCTTGTAAATTTTGATATAAAATTCATAACTTAAGATAAATTTAAAGAATAAAAATAGAACCGAAGAATTGAGATTAGTGGCAATAGAATAGTCTCTTAATTTTTTGGTTTTCTTCTGTCCCATATCAGAAGATAGAGCTTTCTTTTGACATGATATAGAGATTTTGCATTTTCCTTTTAACAACAGGCTTGGGTTTAGAGAAGGAGAGAGCCATTCTCCAACTCCAAAGCCAGCTTTAATTTTTAATTGAACAGGGACTACAAAAAGACCATTTGTGTTAAGTGCCTGTAGAGAAGAGCAGAAACAAACATTAGGAAGACTTATGAAATTTTATATGTGATATACCAATAGGCCAATTTACTCTTTTTCTTGGGACTTTTTTTTTCTAGATGATTTGTCCTTTTTCTTCAGATGTTTCATTTATCCAGTGTTCTTCAGATTCCTTATCCTTCATTCTCCTGAAAGACAATAACAAAAACCCTTCCCCAAGCCAGACTTTGGGAAGGTTCCCTTTTGGCAAGTTATATCTGATTAAATGAAAAGCATTTGTTAGTGGTATGAATTAGTTTAAATTAGATGGTCATGCTTATTGATGAACTATCACCTCTTCTAATTAAGAGGTCTCTCTTGTTCAAATTGAACCTTTATCAATTTTGATAGTATCCACAGGTTATCATCTTCTGTAGAAACAAAAGCAAAACCTTGTCCCCAACATAACACATATCCTGGTTTCCATTCTGAGGTCAGCACATCCTTAAAGTATATAGGCTGATTTAATTCTGTAGTTTTTTTTCTATTATCCAGTGTCTCTCTGCAGCTGTTGTTCCTTTCTCATTTACATTGAGGAAATTCATAGTTAATAGAGCACTATGTAATCTATTTCTGGGGGCTTTTGTTACCCCTTTCTGTTTATTTAGCATATCCTTTAGAGTTCAATTTGATTTTTCTATGAGTGCTTGTCCTGTAGGATTATATGGTATACCTGTAATATGCTTTGCATTGTAATAAGCAACAACAACAACAACAACAACAACAACAACAAAACGTTTCAGTTTACCAGAGACATATGCTGGAGCATTGTCAGTTTTAATTTGTGCAGGTAACCCATGATGGCCATAACTTCTAGCTAATGTGTGACTACAAAATCAGCCTTTTCAGAACTCAGAGCAGTTGCCCATTGAAATCCTAAATAAGTATCAATAGTGTGGTATCCATATTTTAATTTTCCAAATTCTGCAAAGTGAAACACATCCATCTGCCAGATTTCATTCCTCTGAGTACCCTTTGGCTTATGTCCTACTGATAATAGAGTCTGATTGTAAAAAGAACAAGTAGGACATTTCTTTACTATTTCCTTGGTTTGTTGCCAGGTTATGGAAAAATCCTTTTTTAAATCTTTACTATTGACATGATGTTTTTTTTAATGAAATTCTGAGGCCTCCAGCACATTTCCTATCAATAATTTATCAATTCATCATTACTTTGTGCTAGAGGGCCTGGCTGATCTGTATCTGATTGAATGTGAGTTATATATAAGGGATGCTTCCTACTCACGATTATATCTTGTAACTGAATAGATAGTGAAGTTAAATCTGACTCATCCGGTATAAATTCTGCAGTCTCAATATGTAATACCACTCTTTCAGCATACTGAGAGTCAGTAACTACGTTGTGAGGTTCTGAAAAATCCATTAATACCAACAGAATAGCATACAATTCCAATTTTTGAACCGAATTATAAGGACTTTGAACCACTTTACTTAAATTTTCTCTTTTGTAACCTGCCTTTCCTTGTTAGTTTACATCTGTATAAAATGTACAAGCTCCAGATATGGATGTTTCCCATACAATGCGAGGCAAAATCCAATCAGCTCTCTTTATAAGTTCAATTCTATAGCTTTTGGGATATTTGTTGTTAATCTCTCCCAAAAAATTACTGTAAGCTCTTTGCCAAGGTTCACTTTCTGCCCATAATTTGTCAATGTCCTCCTTAGTCAAAGATATGATAATTTCTGCTGGCTCTATTCCTGCTAGTTGATGAAATCTCAATTTTCCTTTCCAAATCAAGTCAGAGATGTTTTCCACGTAAGTTTTTATTTTTTTACTCTGTTTATTTGGTAGAAATATTCATTCCAATATAATATCTTCCCTCTGCATTAAAATTCCTGTAGGAGAATGCTTAGAGCTTAAAATAATCAAAATACAATCAAGTTTTGGATCCAAATGATCCAAATGGTCCACATGTCCTTCCTGTACTTTCTTTTCCACCAAGATCAATTCTCTCTCAGATTCAGCTGATAATTTTCTTGGACTACTTAAGTCCTTGTCGCCTTCTAAGGTTTTGAACAAATTACTCAGTTCATCATTTTTTACCCCAACAACAGTTTGTAGATTGGAAATGTCTCTGAATAATTTTTGAAAGGTTCCTCTTCAATGTTGGGAGACCCATCTTCAGCCTAAATGCCTAGAATATCTGACAGACTTTTGTGTGAAGTAGGAATTTTAAAGGACTGTCCCACCTTGTCTTGGCAAATTTGGAAGTGGTGTGTGTGTGTGTGTGTGTGTCCCACTTGTCCAGTTGAATAGCATACTGGTAGCAATCCAGTTTCTTGCCCAAATGGCTATCTTTGTCATATTGAAAGCAACTCCATATGGGGATTCTTCAATGACCCTCATGCCTTTTTTAAGAAAAATGGTACTTCCAGGAGCAGATATGTCTCACAGTCAAGAAAATCCTTAGGTTATTAAGCATCTTAAATGCCATATTCTGTAGATCTCTAGAGCATTCGAAGATCACCTTTCTTTCTAAAATGTATCTGTTTAAAGTTGAACATCTACCAAATATGACTATCTAATAAAAATAGTTAATATGACTATTATAGATGGCTAACTAATAACATGTATTTGTTTATTATCCTAAATAGCTTTCATGGATTAGAACTTTACATTAAATTTTCTAATGAGCTGCATAGGTACAATACCTTAAATCAGAATAGAAACATATGTATAATATTGCAAAAATAACCTTAAATTTGTATCAACATACAAAATATCTTAAGCACAAGTAGAAACATGTGTACAGTATAATAAAAAATAACCTTAAATTTTATCAATATACAAAAATCCATAACAATGTAAAATATTTAAGACTAGTAGGTGCCTTTTTAGTTTAAAAGTATATTTAATAATCTACCCTTTTATCTGATCACTCCTATAACCCCTTTTTCTTTACGGAACAAGATCCTAGAATCTAATCTCCTTTGTCTCTTATGATGATCAATAGCAACTTGTAACCAACCCCCTTAAATAATGATAAACATCTACCAAATGATCAAAACCCATCCACTCCCCCTTTTGGGAATGTAGATATCATGTTTTTAAAATTATTTCCCCTTGCTCCACACTGTCTCCAACATAAGCTGTCTTCAGTGTTTTTTTTTTTTAAATTTAATTTTAAAATACCATTCAGTTCTACATATCAGCTACGGATTCCCTTGTTCTCCCACCTCCCGCCCCCCTCCCCTTCCCTCCAGCCCACCCCCTATTCCCACCTTCTCCAGGGCAAAGCCTCCCCCGAGGACTGAGATCAACCTGGTAGATCAAAACAACTCTGAGATACCACCTTACGCCTGTCAGAATGGCTAAGATCAAAAACACTGAAGACACCTTATGCTGGAGAGGATGTGGAGCTAGGGGAACTCTCCTCCACTGCTGATGGGAATTCAAGCTTGTACAGCCACTTTGGAAATCAATATGGTGCTTTCTTAGAAAATTGGGAATCAATCTCCCCCAAGATCCAGCTATACCACTCTTGGGCATATACCCAAGGAATGCTCAATCATACCACAAGAGCACTTGCTCATCTGTGTTCATATCAGCATTGTTTGTAATAGCCAGAACCTGGAAACAACCTAGATGCCCTTCAACTGAAGAATGGATAAATAAAATGTGGTAATATACACAATGGGATACTACTCAGCAGAGAAAAACAATGACATCAAGACGTTTGCAGACAAATGGATGGATCTAGAAAATATCATCCTGAGTGAGGTAACCCAGACTCAGAAAGACAAACATGGTATGTACTCACTCATAGGAGGATACTAGATGAGGAGCAAGGATGACTGGACTGCTACTCACATCACCAGGGAGGCTACCTGGAAAATAGGACCCCAAGAAAGACACGGGGATCGCCCAATGATGGAGAAATGGATGAACAGCCTGGACATAAGTGGGGGAAATGAAGGGCGAGGGTCAAGGGAAAGAGAGCTTGGGGGAGCGGGAGACCCCAGCTGGATCAAGAACAGAGAGGGAGAACAAGGAATGTCTTCAGTGTTTTTGATCTTAGCCATTCTGGTGGGTGTAAGATGGTATCTCAGAGTTGTTTTGATTTGCGTTTCCCTGATGATTAAGGATGTTGAACAATTCCTTAAATGTCTTTCAGCCATTTGAGCATAAATTTTTAGTTTTCCCCATGAGATATAAGTTTTAGATATATTAGCATTATCATTGTATTGAAATACACATTGTAGACAAAGCAGCTAACAGGTGTCTGTAGAACAGATGGAACAGATTTACACCTTGGAGGCATAGCAAAAACTACAGATTTGGGTTAAAAAGCACGAACATTTCTTTCTTCTATCCAGAGAGCTGGATATATGTTTTAGCCCAATAAAAAAGGACCTTTAAATCTCTATTTAGAATACAACCAAAGGACATTTACAATCTTGAGTATGTGACTAACTAGTAGCAATACTTTATCAGAGCTAGATTAATAGTTTATAAGAACTCTATTGATTATTGCTAAAACTGAAATTTTGAAGACAATGTAATGATTGCATAGAGAGGGAAAGAAATCTGAAATACTTCTCATATACTTTAAGCCATCTTTTTATATCCTCACAAATTACCTCAAGACACCTTCTCTGACCCACACAACTTGAGCTTTCTGTCCACAGATCCCTAAAAACTGCATTTACATATCTTAAGTCACTTTCCTATTCACAATTTAAGCTTTTAT
This sequence comes from Peromyscus nudipes, assembly GCA_902168325.1. NCBI lineage: Eukaryota > Metazoa > Chordata > Mammalia > Rodentia > Cricetidae > Peromyscus > Peromyscus nudipes. The sequence goes on along the minus strand of CABHPH010045559.1, from coordinate 18,063 downwards.
GTCCTCAGATCTTTAAAACATGCATTTACATATTTTAAATATTTTCTTAGACCCTCAGAATTCATTTAAGCTTTCATTTCTCAGCTCTTTATTTGTCTTATAACACTTTCCTAAATCCTCAGAACTTATATAGACTTTTATATACTAGAACATTTTCTTAAATCCTTAAAACTTGTATACACTTTTATATCCTAGGCTATTCTCTTTCCAGCCAATCATTTGCCAGAGACACAAGTAGTTATTACTGAGAACAGTCATTGCAAAGCATGATCCTTTAGTTGAATGTTTGAAACCTGTTTATTCTTTAATATGAAGCCTGTGAACAAGGGAAACCTGTCTGTCTTTTCTTAACAAGAGACCTAGTAACTTTAACTAACTAATATACTGACTAGTGAACTAACAAAGTGGCTGTTAAACTGACAAAGCTATCACTAGCTTAGTCATCAATTACAATAAGAGATCTGAAAAGGATAAATTTCATTTGAGTAAGCAGAAGTGCAGACCAAATAGCTTCTGAATCTACTAAAATGACAGAGACTTACCAGCTACCTAGACAACTATCGTGGGTTCCTCTGTGGTTTTTGGGACAGCATCAGTCTTCAGTTCTCAGGCCCAGAAAATCTGACAGACTTTCTTGTGGAGTAGGAACTTGGAGGGACTATCATACCTTGTCTACACAAAGCAGGATAACTTCTTTTGGGGAAAGGGCCTGAGAAAAAGCACAAATGGCTCTTCTTGTGGCAAGACCCTGGAGATTCTGACAAACTTGGCAAGGACCTGTAGACAGTGCAAAATCAAGGGCGTGGCAATAAATAGCCTGCTTGGTTTTGATACCTGTGTTCTCAGTGACCAGTAATTCCTCCCAAGGTATCTTCAGCTGCCTTCCACTTTGGTTTCAATATAATAATCCATATCTTCTGTATTTCTCTTTTTTAAAGCTACATTTTATTTTAAATTATATTTTCATGCAATATATTTTGATCAGTTCTTTCAATTTATTCCACCTACCCTACCCCATCTAATTGCATACTCTCTCTCTCAATCTCTTTCTCCCTCTCCTCCTTCAAAACAAAAAATTGAAAGTTGAAACAGCCCCCCCTACACAAAATACAGTCTGTTTTATGTTGGTCCACTCTGAGCTTGCTAACTTGTGGGTTTCCATAAGACCTTCTTACACATCCTTAAATTTGGTTAATACAAGCTTTATCTACTGCAAGTCTTTGTCTTCCAGGACTAAGTTATATTTAATCCTTTAATGTTCAGAATCTACTCTTCTTGATTTCATATCATATATATTCTATTATTCCTCCAACTTATTGATCCTTTTGTAAATACTAAATATTAAAATTTTTCCCTAGTAATGATGTGTTTGTCCTTAAATAACTTTGTTCACTAGTTACACTTCATTTTAATTTTTATTGTTTCTTGTTGTTTTGAGATAGAGATTCGTGTCCACCAAACTGGTCCTGATCCTTGTATTTCCATTTCTTAGGTGCTGGGACTGCAGGCAGATAGGACTGTGTCTGTCCTGTCCTTTTTATATTGAAAGATATCAACCATACTTATTAAATATGTTACTTGGTAATTCTAGTGTCTGAATTTTTATGGATTTAATATACTGTTCCTGCTGGCTTTTGTCATGATGTCATTTTTGTGGTATTTACTGAATTTCTTCTTCAGCAGCTGCATAAACTATCTGAGGCATTGACAGTGGTAACTTTCTCAGGAACCTTTCATTTAATGCCTGGGAAGATAGCAGGTATGGCTCACTTCTACTTAAATGTATGGAAAGCTAGGTTCCAAATATGCAGGAAAATAACATTCTCTATTATCCAAAGACACTCTCAAGTAGGCTGTCACAGAGGTGGCCAGAGGACAGACAGCCTTACAAGATATTTTAATGTGTTCAAAGCACACAGATTATTATTATTGTTATTAATTTTAATTTGTCAATAAGAAGTATAATTTCATGTAAGATAGCTCTGCTCCACCATTCTTTACCTCCCAAGGGCAACAATTGTTGGTGTTTGCCATGAGTAGCTGCATAGTTAATGAATTTGTTTGTAGGCTATAGCCAGATAGAGATGGGCAGATGATACTATTTAGAGTAAAGTTCCAGGGGCTGAGAGGACAACGGCATCCAGGTTAAGTGTTCTTTGTAGACATTGACTATGTTGTAGAACTGCTACCCTGATGATGGTGGGATTACTAGGGCCAGACCTGAGCCTGAATGGAAGTCCAGTGGTCAGAAGTTTTCTGTGGCTTCCACAAGCATTTTCTCCAGTGGGAAGACAAAGAAGTTGTACACCTGCTTTCAATATCAGGTTGTAATGAACCTAGTAAGCAGCTTTGAGCTTCACCTGTGTTTCTTGAATAGCGAACTAGGTGGACATCACCATGGAAGGTAGAATTAAGAGCCCATAATGCAAAATATGTACTCCATGTATATCTTGTGAATAGTCAGTGTCTGCTAGGTCCTTTAGTCTTTGCCTATGTTCAACATACATGCTGTATTGGTTGTACCCATAATCAGTTCTCATGGCTGGCTAATGTATATACTCACTGTATCTTCTCTGTTTTGTCTATGTTTCCTTGTTCTCTTTGTTTCATTTATCTCCTTTTTCTTTTTCTATTGTAAATCTAAATTCTCTATTTCTCCCTGGCTTAAATTCAGGGCTCAAGAAAGTTAATCTTTTTTGAAGTTTTATCACTTGATGTTGGATGAATCCTAAATGACCTTGTGATAAAAAAAAAAACCCAGAGCCAGATATTGGGCTAAATGCTGAAAGATCAAAGAGACAAAGGAGCAATCCACTAGAGAAACTTCTCACCACTACCGAATCTTCAGGCTGAATGGAAGGTGAGATCTTATCTCTATGAATCCTCTGACTGAAAGCCTGAGTCCTCAGTTAAAAAGCTCTATTTCCTGTCTCCTTAAGCCTTATATTCCTTTCTCCACCCAGCCATTTCACTTCCTTCCTAGTGCTGGAATTAATGGCATGTGTGTGGTGATATATTGTGTGCTCTAATAAATCTTGCCTGAGGATCAGAGAACAGAGCCAGCCATTAGACTAGACATAGAGGCCAGACAGTGGTGGCACACACCCATAATCCTATCACTAGGGAGGCAGAAATCCATCTGGCTCTCTGTGAGTTCAAGGCCACACTGGAAAAAGAGCCAGGCAATGGTTGTACACACTTTTAATCCCAGTACTGGGAAAAACAAGCCTTTAATCTCAGGAAGTGATTTCTGGGCAGAGAAAGATATATAGGCATGAGGAAACAGGAACTCACTCTCTTTAGGCTGAGGATTTCATAGAGGTAAGAACTAGTGGATGGCTGTTGTGCTTCTCTGATCTTTCAGCTTTCACCCTGATATCTGGCTCTGGGTTTGTTTGTTTTTTTAATTAAAAGACCATCTAAGATTCAAACAACATGTGTGTCCTTCCCAAATATTGGTAGCAAAGGCACAAGATCTTAAGTGCTGGGATTAAAGGTGTGTGACTCCCAAGTAATGGTGTTAAAGGTGTGTGCCACCACTTCTTGGCTCTGTTTCTCTCCTAGACTGAATCAGTCTCATGTAGTCCAGATGACTTTGAACTCACAGAGTTACAGATGGATCTCTGCCTCCTGAGTGCTAGGATTAAAGGTGTATGCCACCACTACCTGGCCTCTATGTTTAATCTAATGGGTGGCTCTATCCTATGATCCTCAGGCAAGCTCTATTTGATAGACAAAATATCGCCACATTTCCCCCTTTTTTTGTCGAAAATAGTAAAAGGTTATAACTAATATAAGAAAAACTATGTACAATAAGTATATACAATATATACAGTCAAGAATTACATTAACAATGTCCAGTCCATTAACATTTGACAGATTCAGAGAAAATACTCCATTATTTATCCTATTTTCGTGAGTCCAAAATATTGTACCTAATTTACATTCTATCCTAACTTGTATTACCAACCCATAATTATCTTTTGATGTCCTTCAAACTTATACACATTACACCTCTTTAGTGAGTTTCTTTTCTGAATTTCTTAACAAGGAAAACACCATAACTGTCTAGTCTTCAACTCCCTCAGAGACTGGAGAAGGAAATAATATAAACTGAGAAAGCAGGAAGTGCAAACAAGTGACTTCCAAAAAATGTGAGAAATGACAGAAACAGCTGACTGCCTGGACAGTCACCCAAGATTCCTCTGCAACATTGGGGCATCCATCTTTGGCCCACAGGGCTAGCATATCTGGCAGCCTTATCTGTGAAGCAGGGTTTTCTGAAGAGCTGTCCTACTTTGTCATGGTAAATTTCGGCAGTCCTTTATTTTATTTCCTGCTTGTCCATTTTGAAGAACATACTGTCAGCAGTCAAGGCAAGGGCACTTTCTTCCCCAGTGACTAACTTTTGCCAGAGAGAAAATAAACTCTAAATGGAGTTTCTTTGATGTCCACCATCTTCTCTGAAGTAGATTGGTGCTGCTAGGATCAGACATGTTTCATAGTCATAAAGAATCTATATTATTAGAACATTTTAAATGCCATATTCTATAGATCTCTGAAGTGTTTGAAGATGATATGCTTATGTAAAATATATCTGTTTGACCTTGCAAACATACCTAACTTGAGCAGTTCCATTGTAATAGGTGACTATAAACTAACCTGCATTTCTTTATTACCTAAATAGTTGGTAACAATAACTTTCAAAGAGTAGCAATTTGCATTACATTGCTAAATGAGCTGCATAGGTACAATACCTTGAACAAGAGTAGAAATATATATATATATAGTATATTTGAACAAATATAATCTCAACTTTGTATCAATATACACAATTTACATACAATATATAAAAATCCAATGTATTGTAAAATATTTAAAACTAATAGTGCTTTTTAAAAAGTAGATTCAATAATCCACCTTTTCATCTTATCATGTCCATATTATCTCTTTTTTCTTTTTGGAGTAGATTCAATAATCTACCCTTTTATCCTATCATTTCTATATCTATTTTTTCAGAGTAGATTTAATAATCTACCTTTTATTTTATAATCTCTATATCCTCTTTTTTCTTTTTTTTCAAACAAGAACCCTGAATCTAAACCCTCTGTTTAGTTTTTTCCTGACCATTAATATAACAACTTGTAATCAACCACCAAAACAATGACAAATATCCATAACTTATTGAATGACCAAAAACCACCCATCCCACATCTTGAGAATGTAGGCATCATGTTCTTAAAATTACTTCCTGCTGTCTGAGGACGAAGGCATCTTTAGGGGATGTCAAGTATCTGTAGCTGTATCATTTGTTGTCCAGTCTCTGAATAATGGGAAAGTGCAAGACCTGTTTAAGTTCCTGGCTCTAGCAGTCTGTGAGGCTGGATCATCTCAGCTAGCCATCATGAAATTGTCCTGAAAAGTTTGTAGTCCAAAGCTGATCTTTAGATGGTGTTTTTCAGCTTAGTTTCATTATCATAGTCCATGTGGAATTGTTGTTGTGGGATCCCATCATTTTTTCAAAGACTTCAAAGGTCACTGTTAGGTGTAGTCATAGTTCACTGTAGAAAATCTTTTTTGTGTGACTTTTTTTTCTGGATAATTTGTCGCTTTTCTTCAGATGTCTCATTTGTCCAATGTTCTTCAGATTCCTTAGCCTTCATTCTCCTGAAAGACAAAATCAAAATCCTTCCCCAACTCTAACTTTTGAGGTTCCCTTTTGGCAAGTTATATCTGATCAAATGAAAAGTATTTGTTTGTTGTATAAGTTAGTTTAAATTGATAGCTATCACCTCTTCTAATTAAGAGGTCTCCCTTGTTCAAATTGAACCTTTATCAATTTTGATGGCATCCATAGCTTTTCTACTCCTGTGGAAACAGAAGCAAAAGCTTGTCCCCAATGTAACATATATCCTGGTTTCCATTCTGAGGTCAGCACATCTTCAAAGTATACAGGCTGATTTTATTCTGTAGTTTTTTTCTATTATCCAATGTATCTCCACAACTGTTTTTCCTTTCTTATTAGCATTGAGAAAATTCAAAGTTAATAAAGCATTATGCAATCTATTTCTAGGGGTCTTTATTACCCACTTCTGATTATTTAACATATCCTTTAGAGTTTGAGTTGATCTTTCTATGACTGCCTGGCCTGTAGTATTATGTAGTATACCTGTAATATGCTTTATATTGTAATACACAAAAATCTGTTTCATTTTACCAGACACATATGCTGGAGCACTGTGAGTCTTAATTTGTACAGGTATATCCAAGACAGCCATAACTTCTAGCAAATGCATGATTACAGAATCATCCTTTTCAGAACTCAGAGCAGTTGCCCATTGAAATCCTGAATATGTATCAATGGTATGGTGTACATATTTTAAGTTTCCAAATTCTACAAAATGAAGCACATGCATGTGCCAGATTTAATTCCTTTGAGTCCCCTTTGGGTTATGTCCTACAGATAGTGGAGTTTGATTGTACAAAGAACAAGTAGGACATTGTTTTATAATTTCCTTGGCTTGTTTCCAGGTTATGGAAAAATCCCTTTTTAAACCCTTACTATTGACATGATGTTTTTTATGAAATACTGAGGCCTCCAGCACATTTCAATAGTTGATCAATCACATCATTCCCTTGTGCTTGAGGGTCTAGTAGACCTGTATGGGATCAGATGTGTGTTATATATAAGCAATGATTCCTATTCCTGATTATTTCTTATAACTGAATAAATAGTTAATTCTGACTCATCAGGGAAAAATTCAGCAGTTTCAATTTGTAGAACAACTCTTTCTGAATACTGAGATTCAGTAATTATGTTGAATTTCCCAGAACATTTGGTAGATTTCACCCCATTTTATCCCCTTTGACACAGATTCTCATTAGGGTAATCTGGTTCAAATTCACCGTGTTGCCCAAACCAGGCTTGAACTCCTGATCCTCTTACTTCTGCCTTCCAAATGCTGAGACTATATTTGTGCATCATCCCATTTGTCCACATTTGGTATTTAGTATTTGAATGAGGATTTTCCATAAATTCATTATTCATCTTCCCCTGGCTATTATGATAAAAAGTGGTTACCATGCTCTGCTGATTCTCTGGGAGTCTCAGCTCTACTGAAGGCTCAGTCTGTTTAGGAATCTGCTTCCTGCCTGCTCATTAATGTATTGAATAAGGTTTTAATTCTTAGTTAATATTTAACCAGGGTCTTGCTCCATAGCCAAATCTGTCCTGGTTTATAATCCTTCTAATTCAGCCTCCCAAATGCTGAAGTTAAAGGCATACATCAACTTTCTTATTGTTTTATTTTTTACTCAACATTTTTAAATTTCTTTTTCCAAGGAAGGTAGTTGTGGCACTCAATACAACATCATTCAGAGGCTGCAGTTGTGTTGCATGCAAGGAAGTCAGTCAATCACCATGTTTCAATGAAGTCCCATTAGGTATGAGTTGTGATCACAATGAGAAAAACAACCACAAAACAATCATAAACCCTCTTCTTTGACTATTTCAAATCTCCTTTTTCTTCTCAAACACAGGTACATGAGACTGTTGTAGGATATTTGTACATTGTATGAAGGTGTATTGCTGTGTAAAGCTGAACAGCCAATAGCTAGGGAGGAGGTATAGATGGGATTTCCAGGGAAATAAAGGAAGTGGAGAAGAAAACTAGGTTCATGGGAGACACCAGGAGACATGAAGAGGAAATAGGAGGTACAAGATGGAAGAGAGATAACATCACATGATAGAACATAGATTAACATAAATGGGTTAATTTAAGTTATAAGAGCTAGTTGGATGGGGCAGTGGTGGCACATACCTTTAATCCCAGCACTCATGAGGCAGAGCCAGGCAGATCTCTGTGACTTCGAGGACAGCCTGGGCTATAGAGTGAGTTCCAGGAAAGGCACCAAAGTTACACAGAGAAACCCCTTCTTGAAATACAAACAACAAACAAACAAACAAACAAACCAAAAGCAACAACAAAAAAGCTAGTTAACAATAGGCTACGGTCTAAGTCTCCATATCATTATTTGGGAGCTGGCAGTCCAAAAAAAGACTTATTACCTTTGGTGCCCAAAGCACCACATGAAATCCACATAGGGTCTGAAGAATTTTTAAAAAAAAGTTCTGAGTGTGCTCTTTGCTTGCAGCACACACAGGTTCAACTCTTTCAGGAGGCCCCGCTACCAAGCACTTGAATGGGGCTTATGAGAATGGGGTGGCACACTACTTGATGTTGGGAGACTAGGTAGAAGCGTCTACTGGAGCTGGGCCAAATAGACCGGTCCCATTCAAGAACCTGTGGGCATGAGGTTCTGTCCTCATCTACCCGAAGGGGACAGAGCCAGTTGATAGGCCATATGCTAAACAGAGCCACATGGCAGAAGGTCTAGCTGCCACTTAGCAGTTTAAGGTTTGGCTCATGCAGTCAGAGAATGCTGCAGGTGCTCAAAAAGTTAGGTCCAGACTGAGAAAACCTCTAAACAGACATATATGCTGCAGCTGTGTATTTGAAAAGAGGACAGATAAATTCCCCAAT
>CABHPH010045557.1:0-26098 GCA_902168325.1 Peromyscus nudipes | reverse complement strand
ACACACACACACACACACACACACACACACACACACACACACACACACTTACACTCCAACTTATTAAAGGGTTATCAGTCTTCTGGTGAGGGCTTTGTATGGTTGCATAGTTGGGAGTTGAGGCGGTAGAGTTTGAATAAATAGAAATAGTGGTGGGTCATGGGACTGTGGTTTGCCTGTCAGAGAGCAATAGCACCTTCACTACACTGAAGAGTAATGAGCTTAGCACTTCTGAGAGCAACATAAGGGAAAGAAAACTGAAAGCTGGGAGCAGAAGTGATGGAACAGGTCAGTTAACAGTAAGTCCAGTAGAAGGAACCAGCTTTTTATCTTTTCTGACTGTGTCTCCTTGGACAACACTAAACTGTGGAAATAAATTGTAAACATGGTTATAATGCAGGAGCACACTATGTAGCTGAGGTCATCGGTCAACGGGCCAAATCCATCGTTTTTCAAGTTCTTATTCAGTCCATGAGCAAAAACAGCTTTCACATCTTTAATAACCTTTTTATGACAAAATTTTGATGAAATTCAGTTATGATTCAAAATAAAGTATTGTTAGAATATAGCCACACTCACACATGCATTTTCAAGGTATTATTTTGTCCTGTAGCAGCAGTGTTCAGTATATACATATGCATGTATGTATGACATTCTATCATATCTCAGTGACAGCATATATAACCATAATGCAATTTCTAGGGTCTTGCATATCACATGCATGATCTATTTGTGAAAAAAGATATTTCAAGAGAAAATATACAAGATCTTATTACAGATCAGCATCAACAAATGGATTTTAATAAATGTTAACAAGAAGGAACTTTGATCTCTAAATGAGATATTTCCCTTACATATAAGCAATTCCATTCTTTTCATTTAGTGTGATGTGAAAGTTTTCAGTTACATTTTAGTTTTTTAATTACACTTGGATTATGTTTATTTTCTTTTTTAATGTAAGTGCATTCATAATATTCTGTTTTTTATCTCAGTATATTTACTGAGATACAGTAAATACAGTAAAATATTTAGATAAAGTCTAAAATATTTACTTTCTGCCACTTTACAGGAAATGTATGCCATCTTCCTTCATGGAAAACTGGAGAAGTTGTTGGAGAAAAGAATGGACAGATGTTGAATGTAGTCTTGTAGCCAGAGATCCAGAAATAGAGAATGAGTGTTTGTTTTAGGTTGCTTTTTTAAATTGTATCACTAAAATAAAAAAGATATTGTTTTATAGATTTTAAATAGCAACTCATTACTTTTATTATTGTTAAGCAATAACAAAAATGAGATATGGGATTCAAATATATGTCATTAAAAAGATGAAACTGATGATTGTACATGAAGCCTTCAGTAGGGCTATCTCAAAACAATAACAACATAAAAATATAGAGAAACAAAAATAAAGCCAAACCAAGTTTATCTTCAACATCAGTATGAAGAAATTTGACTTTTCTTTTTTATGATTCTTGGGTATTTTCCTATGCTGTTACTGGGTGTTAAATTAGATTCTTAAACAGCATTATAGAAATACGGTATATAAGAGGTACATTATCCTCTGGAGTTTGGTAACAGGAAGAGAGGTAGGAGTAAAATAGGTCTATAAGGAAGTCATAAAAAGATCACATATGAGATGACATAGCTTATATTGTCAAATCAGAGACAGCTCAGTGCCATCTCCATCAGTCACCTATAAATTGAAGTTTAGCTGTAAAGATAGACTTATTGTTTCACTTCTTTCTATTGAACAATTATGTGGTTGGGACTGTCCTGGGTACAAAGGACAAGTGGAAGACATGTCTTATGTCATTAATGATCTTGGACTATGGTTTAGCTACTCAGTCATTATTTATAGAAATATAGTAGCCAGTATAATTAAATAAGAGGGGCAGACTTTATCAGCTGTGTTGAATAGTTAAGAAAAGACTTTGCAGAGAAGCTTACTTTTTGGATTGGATTTTAGAAACTAGTAGAAACAAAATACAAAACATAAAAGATATCACAGGTACAAAAGAGCATATTTTTGTATGTCCTAGAAATTTCTATATGGCTGCATTATTTGCTCTCTTCTCCTTGTGGTTGTTGAGAGAATAAAGGATGGAGGCAAGCATACAAGTGCTTCTTTCCCTTATGGAAGGATTGAAAAACATTTCCCATCGTTGTCCCTACTATGAGGGAAATTTAGCATTTTTCTCATTGGCATGATTGCGGTGGGATGTCCTGTATGTTGTAAATAAATAAAATGCTGATTGGCCAGTAGCCAGGCAGGAAGTATAGGTAGAACAAGCAGAGAGGAGAATGCTGGGAAGTGGAAGGCTGAGGCAGAGAAGACACTGCCAGCCGCCATCATGAGTAGCAAGATGCAAGATACCTGTAAGCCACGAGACATGTGGCAAGGTATAGATTTATAGAAATGGGTTAATTTAAGATATAAGAACTAGATAGCAAGAAGCCTGAGCCACATGACCATACAGTTTATAAGTAATATAAGTCTCTGTGTGTTTGCTTGGGTCCAAGCAGCTGTGGGACTGGCGGGTGGAGAGATTTGTCCTGACCGTGGGCCAGGCAGGGCCAGGAAAACTTCAGCTACACATGATAGATACTGTCATAAAATAAAAATGTAAATGACAAGATAATGTCACACCTATTTAAAGATATTCTGTCTTAACTCTATAAATATTTGTTTCTAGAAATACCAAACTTTACAGTGCTCCTTTATAGCAGCTGTTAGTCTTTTTTCTTTTTTCTTTTTTTATTCATTATACATACCAATCAAAAATCCCCCTCTTCCCTCCTCCTGTCCCTCTACCCTCCCCGACTAACCTACCCCCCATTCCCTCCTACAAGAAGGTAAGGCCTCCCATGGGGAGTCAGCAGAGCCTGCCTCTACTAAATGTACCACGCTCTGTTATTATTTTTAAATATTTAAATATTTGAAACCTGTAATCTACTTTCCAATATATTCTTTCATTGGAAAACAGTGGTATTTGTTGTGTTTATGGTCCCATTTTTTTTAGCGAAGAAAGCAGAGGACTATGCAGTTGAATTCTGTTACTTCAAGGAGGAGTTTAATATAATCAGAACAGAGATGCTTATCCCTTAGAACCAAAGTCCCATTCCTCTGCTGGTGTCCGCCACACCCCTTTGAATCACCTTGGAATCATTAACCTGTTCTTGGAAGTACTCTAAATGACATACACAATCTGGACAAGGCAAATAAATTTCGATGAAACAAATTTGGAAATGTGTTTCAACTTGGTGGTACTGTTTTCTATGTGAAGTTTCCTTGTGCTAATGAGTCTTCCCAGACAACAGCTAAATTCACATGTGAATTTCCATTTGTGGATGTCTTTTTCCCAGATTTTGACAGCAGAAGAGAGAAAAGTTCCTAGAACCTCGAGTTCATGACTTTAAATGAATCTGAAAAAGACCTTGGCTATAGAGAGTAAAGTGACACTGACAAATAGGCCCAGGTGACAATGGGAGACTTTTTGGTTATCCTCAGTTATCCAAAAGTTCTATGGAGCCTCAGGTTATCCAAAAGTTCTATGGAGCCTTTACCACTGTAGACAGACATGAAGCTGATGGTGTGTTTGTCTCTGTAATCCCGAAGTCTCAAGTTAATCTTCTGACAGAAGGCTTTCTGCCAGTTCTAAGGAAAAAATGAAAATGTAACAGAAGGAAATTAAAATGTAAGTAGTACCACATCCTGAAATCAAGACCAAAAGCTAACAGTGGATACAAGCATGAAACAGAACTGTCTGAAAACATTCACAGTGTGTGCCTTATTATAAAAAACAACTATCATTTACTCATAATGAATTAAATGATTTAGTTAATTTATTGTTGTTGAAATGCTAATGAGTATCTAGGTAGGGGACAACTTCTCCAACCATTCATTTTAAGTTATTTTGTATCTCAATTTTATACAAATTTCTCTCTGTGATTAGCCTACTCCCATTAGTATATATTATATTATATTATATAACATATGTATATTCTGTCAGGACAAGGATAAGCATTAAATATTTGTAAACGTCTATTTTGTAAACTGATACATCTTTGGTGCTAAACACTTGTTTAGAACATAGTAAACACTCAGCAAATACTTGATGAATAATTTTGAGAAATTTCCCTAAATATATTTTTCTATCATGGTTTTCCGTTGAAGGTCTCAAAGACTGATAATGGAAGATTGATTCAGGAGACTTGTGAAGTTAACACTATCATCATTGTAATCCTAAAACAATGGTCTTCCTTATTGTGTTTGACCTTCCAATAGGTGTGATAAAAGCAATGAAGGGTAAAATTCTGAATCTCTGACATGATTAGTTATTGTGTTCTTCACTGCCATACACTTGTGGTTATTTTTAAAAAAGAAAATTGCATTTAAGAAAGTCCTCTATCAAGCAGTAAAAAAATAATTATGTTAAAGCTTGACATCTGTATACATGTCCTGTTAACAGTCTCTTTAATGAAATGAAGCACATAAAATGCTTCTGCAGAGTGAAGTATGATGACTGTCTCAAGGAAAAGCACTTGTGCATTCAGTTGTGCTATGAGCTCAACAGGCCATTTTTTTCATGGAACATCATCTTTACTTGAAAGGATGATTGATGAATAAACTATTATTATTCAACTTGGATACTTGGCAGATACTTTCTCAAAAATTAATGAAGTGAGATTGTTACTTCAAGAATAATAACTGACAATCCTTGTTGCCATTAATAATGATATTTGAGATTTCAAGCAAGTATTAGAATTTTGGAAATCTTATTAATTAAACTATCATGAGCTTGATGGCTTCCAAATACTTGAAGAATTTTGTAATGTGATTAGTGGTAAGAATAATGAAGGTGACTTTTTGATATTACAAAATTAAGTATGTCAATATTTAGGAGATCTATATAGCTTAGTAAATGAGTGTTTTCAAAATCATCGTTATTTGATAGTAGAAAATCATGGTTGGGTAAAATTCATTAAAAACAAAAGACACATCAATAGTTTAAGTGATACAGAGCACAAACAGTTTGCTATTTAGTTTTAAGATGTCACATCATAACGTAAGTATAAGAAATTACTACCTGTCATGTTTTGGTGGAGCATGGTGTTAGACAATGAATAGTTTTTAACTAGATTGCTAAGAAGAGAAAGCAAGATGGAGGAACTAAACAGAAGCCCAGGACTGTGGGAAATCCAAATGTAATTGAGAAATTATAGCAGCTGTGTGTTTCAGGAAGCAGAATGAACAGGAGGAGATGGAGGAGAATCAGGTCAGTTAAGATCCTGTAAGAAATGATGACTTAGATATTATTATTCAGTTAATTTCTATAATATTTTACAATGGAAGTAGCAACAATTCTAGAAAGCAACATTGTTGGCTATGGCATTAGTAAAGGGAAAAACAAAAACAAAACCTCCTCCCCTCTGCATTTTACCTAAAATAAGACAATGGTATTGGGTAACAAAAAGTTGAGGAGTATTAAGAGAGTATTTCATTAGAGACTAAACATTGGTAATGAGAAAGAAGCAACAATGCAGACTGATGCCCTGCTTTCACTCCTAGTGACTAAGAGGAATTATAGAGTCATTGCCTCCCTACCCATGAGCTGCAGAAACGTTTAATCACAGAATTAGTCCTTTAAAGTTACTGAGCTATATATGTTGTGTGTTTGTTTTATTGAGTTCTCTTATGTATTTCAATGTCTTTATTTTTTTATTTCATATAAATTATAGATATTCTTCTCATAAAGTGGTTCAGCTTGTTCCTTTATTCTCTTAGTATTTGTAGAGACTCTGGGGTAAAGTCACTGCTCTTATTCCTTATAGTGATACCTCATATATTCTCTCATATTCCCCTCTTTTTCCTTCAAAAACTCTGATTATACATATTTTTGTCACTTAAAGTAATCTCCTACCTCACTGTGTCCCTTGTGTCTTTCTTTCTTCATTCTTCCATTTCTTCTTTCATCTTTTTCCTTATTTTCTTCCCTCCCCATTTCCAAGTAATAATAGACATAATTTATTGAATCAGTAGAGTGTAATAGGTATTGTTTTAAGTACAATAATACACAATAACTCATTTAGTGCTTGGTCTAGCTTCCTTCATTTTTGTTGTGATAAAATGTCCTTAGAGAAATAAAGTGAAGAAAGAATAGGTTTAATTAGCTAACAAATATTTTGATACAGTCTATCATTGCAAGAAGTTACAGAGGCAGGAATTTGAGAGAGCTGGTAATAACAAATTCACAGTGAAGAGTAAAGAGAATGTATACATCCTTGCTTGTTTCCTTTCAGCTGTTTTCTTCTGTTTTATAATATTAAGTACCCTCTGCCTAGGGAATGGTACTGCCTACACTGTGCTGAGTCTTCCTATTCAATTAAGAACAAGACAACCCCATATAGATATGTCCAAAGAACACATCTTGATCTAGAATCTAAATACTTCTTGATCTAGGTCTAGACTCGAGATGATTCTTCATTTAGACACTCTTGCCAGGTGATTGTAGGCTATATCAAATTACAGTCAAATCTGACCACCACAGTGTTCAAACAAGAGTTTAAATATTGCTATTATTCCTATTTTACAGAGATGAAATGAACATTAAGGTAATTATCAACCTAGGAACATATGAATTGAAATCCAGCTAATGTACTTCCACAGTGCTTTGCTGGGGATGTCTTTCTGTGTCCTGTGAATGTGTTGCTCTGACTGATTGATAAATAAAATGCTGACTGGCCAGTAGCCAGGCAGGAAGTATAGTATAGGCAGGACAAGCAGAGAGGAGAATTCTGGGAAATGGAGACACTGCCAGCCACTGACACCATGAGAAGCAACATGTAAAGATACCAGTAAGCCACGAGCCACGTGGCAAGGTATAGATTTATAGAAATGGGTTAATTTAAGATATAAGAACTAGATAGCAAGAAGCCTGAGCCATGGCCATACAGTTTGTAAGCAATACAAGTCTTTGTGTGTTTACTTGGGTCTGAGCAGCTGCAGGTCCTAGTGGCACTGGAGAAAACTCAAACTACAGTAATTTTTATAGATAGTTGACATTTTGTGCATTTTTTCACAATTTCTTTTGCAATATAGCTATTTTGTAAATTACATAATCATGTTTGTGATCTTTGTCCTGTGTGGGTTGTAGGTTTTACTTGCCATTAATATGGCCTTTTTGTGGAAAGATTATAACAACTAAGTTATTCTTACATATTTTATCCTAAGACTTCTAGTTTTATTTATTTTTTAAATTTTGTGGTGCCATGCAGCTTTGGTTTTAAAAACCCATGTTGAAACATACTCATAGACAGACATTTCTCCATATTAATATATTTTATCAGTAGTTCACAGCTCCTGATAGAGCCACAGATCTCACTCCTGAAATATTTTTAATGATACTTTCTAAATATCTTCCTATGGACACCTGCTACAGTTAGGTTTTTAATTTATTAATTTTACCTTTCCACTCCTTCCTCACTGGGAAACATTTGCCCCAAGTATTTGAAAAATAGGTCTTCTAATTGCTTGTCCTTATCTTTTAATTCATACACTCCAAAACCATATACTGAGCTGTTTAGTTTGTACCACTCTTCTAAGTACTTTGAAAAATATGAATGTCACAGTTCCTTGCTTTAAAAAGGAGCTCACAGAATCTG
The DNA here is from genome assembly GCA_902168325.1 of Peromyscus nudipes. NCBI lineage: Eukaryota > Metazoa > Chordata > Mammalia > Rodentia > Cricetidae > Peromyscus > Peromyscus nudipes. Next base: position 18,436 of record CABHPH010045557.1, on the reverse strand, counting down.
GACTAACAGCCAGGGATCTTGGATGGGACCAACCTAGGCCCTCTACATATGTGTGACAATTGTATAGCTTGGTCTGCTTGTGGGATTCCTAACCGTAGAAGCAGGGGCTGTCCCTAACACTTTGGATGGCTCTTTGGAACCTATTCTTCATATTGGTTTGCCTTGCCCAGCCTTAATACAGGGGGAGGTGCTTAGTCCTATCTCAATTTGATAAGCCATGATATGTTGATATGCATCAGAGGCCTGCCCCTTTCTGAACAGAAACAGAAGAAGAGTGGATTTGGGGGCAGGGCATGAGAAGGGAGGTGAGAGGAGAGAATGGAAGGGAAAGTGGGAGGGGAACTTCAGTCTGGATGTAAAATAAATGAATAAATTTAAGTAAGAAAGGAAAAAAATATTATTTGCATGCCTGTAAATAAATTATCTCCCCAGTCTTAAAAAAAAGTGCACTTTAGTGACAAAGAAGGTCAATAAGCAAATAATATATAATTATTACTTCAAAATATATACAAGGTAGAGGAATAACCAAAATGTTATAAATAATATATCTTAAGCTGATGGTTGCTATTTTCTGCATTTTGATGATCCTTGTCCTATGTAGGTTGTTGGTTTTACTTGCCAGTACTATGAACATTTTTTGGCAGAAAGATTCTAACACCTAAGTTACTCTTATGTATTTTATTATAATATTCTTAGTTTTATTTATTTTCTAAATTTTATTATCTGCTTAAATATTTGCTATTTTGAATTTATTTGACATATAGTATTTGTGCATATTTGTAATTTAAAATATGTATACAGAATTTATTGATCAGATTAAAGTAATTAACATTTCCATCTCTGCATATACTTAGACAATGTATAGAATTACCTTTTCTTCTACTTTTCAAGTTGTGTTGAAACATAATGTAAGTTATTATAGACTATAGTTATCACATTTTGCTATAAAGTACTACATCTTGGATCAAGAGGAAAAAATATCTAAACAATTTAACATTGAAAAATCAAGCCTGAATTAGTAATTAAGAAATCTATCATGCGCGCGTGCGTGTGTGCGTGCGTGTGTGTGATTGTGTGTATGTGTGTTTATGCCCCATATTATTTTCTGCAATAAATTTATTATATCCATTTTACACATAAGTGAATGAAAAGTCAGAAATGCTTTTAAAAATCATTCTCAAGGACATCTCATCTATGAAACTGGCTGTTTTAATTATCCTATGTCACTTCAGTCATTACTCATGCATTCTTAAAATTATGTGATGTGTATACGATTTTATGTTTTTTTGTACATTTGTGTTCATCTATGTATGATATGAGAAAAATAAAACAATCAATATTCAAAAAAAAAAGAAATCTATCAAAGAAAACACAGGACCTGATGCCATCACTATTGAATTCTATAAGAGGTTTAAACAAGAATTAAGTCCAATCCTCAAAGTCTTCTAATGACTTGGAAAGGAGGAAACTGCCAAAGTTATTTTAAGATCTCATCACAGTACTAATACCAAAATCACAAACACACACACACACACACACACACACACACACACACACACACACACACGATATGTGTGTGGTAGCTCTAAACAAATATGCTTAATGAATATAAATTCAAGTATTTTCAACAAACTATAGCAAATCCAATTGCACAAGCAAAAGATTGCACAGCATAAACAAGTGGGATTTGTACTCTGCATATAAGAAATGTTGAACAAACAAAAAAACATAATGTATTTTCAAGAGAGAAGTAAATTTTATATATTTACAGTGCACAACCTGATGTTTTGCATGTACTTAACTTAAAGACCTCTTGAAAAATCACCGAAATTTGTGTCACATGTTATATTTTACCCTCAGAGCAGAAAAGAAACTACTGCAGGTGGAAGAGCACCAGGGAGAGACTAGGGGGTGGGGAAAGAGTGGGGGGCATTAAGAAGAATTTGCTTGAAAAATATCACGATGACATCTACATCTAATTCTTTGTAAGCAAATAATATTTTAAGAAAGAATTGAAGAGATGAAAAAATCCCTTCAATTCAATTAAGATAGTGGCTCAATTTTTGAAGTAAATCTACATGATAATCTAGAGAAAATGACATTTTAAAAGTAATATTTTTTTATTTCCCCAAAGAGCATGTTTCTATACATTTATGCAGACATTTTTCATGTTTGTCAGCAATCTTTTATTATTTGTTATCTTTTTATAGGTTCTGTATCTTACATTTGTTCTTACTTTCTATTTCTATGGGACATGACATTTTTAATGTTTGTGAAAACGTTGCCTAAGTTTCTTATATAAAAACTCCAGTGATTCGTGTATATTGATCTTTCTATAGAGGTACTTTGTTAAACTCAAATTAGTTCTAATGATTTTTATTCTTATTCTATTATATATTATAGCTAGTCTAAAAGACATGAATTATAATATTTGTCTTCCCAATATTTATAAATTTTACTTATTTGTGCTGTATAATTACATTTGCCAGGAATTCTGGAGCACTGTTGACAAATAGATCTAACAGCTGGAATTTTTCTGCTGTTCCTGACTTGACTTGGGCTGTCTTCAGCGTTTCATTTGAAAATATACTCTTCTCTTTATTTTGGGTAGTTGCCATCTAAATTAAGAACATCTATTTTACAACACCACTTCTTTTTCTTCCCCCCAAAATCCTCATGGTTTTCCAGATGTGTGACATTGGGAAAGTTATTTAGCTTCTATGGCTTCCAACTCTTCTATTTGTTTTCTCTCTGAAGTCTGTAGTAAATTTCAGTGTATTGGTGAATATAGAATTAACTCCTTTTAAAATCCCCCCCACATTACTGAACTATTAGTATTTATTTTCCTCTACTGAGTGATTATTTTAATTTATAATTTTATAGAACATGGATATTATCACTAAAATTTATTAACATATTGATAAACTTAAGAAATGCATTAGAAGTAATTTTTCTTTGCTGTAATTCTTAAGTATTTTTATTTCGTTATTATTTTCAAATGTGTATAAACTTTATAATGATTTCTAAAAGTGAGGCTGAGTGTTTAGTGTTGTGATTTTTCTTATGTTTATAATTTATCAATTATATTTTATATCTCTGTCTTATATCAATGTATTTGATTTTTAAATTTTTTCTTGTATAAAAATGAATTTTAAATGAACATAATTCAGTTTCTTCTTTCAAATTAATATAGTTAAGATTATACATATTCCTGTGACATCTATTTTATTTTTGTAACTAAGACATTGAGATATAATAATTTAATTGTCTAATACCTAAATTTTATCTATGACAAATCTGGTTTATCCTAAAAATTAAATAGATCGTTATAAAACAAAACTTAAGTTATCTTTTATGTCTTATACCTGTATTTTGATTTATTCCTAGTTTGGAGAGGTTGAAGAAAGTAATAAATTGTATAATCTTTGCTTTTGTATTTCTCTGGGATTTTCTGCATGAGTTAACGCTTGAGAATTACAATAAGTGTTCTTTAAATATTTTGTAGTATTTTCAGCCTATCATATATCCACAAAATGGAAGTAATCCTTCCAAAATATGTGCTATGCTAGAGTAGTTTGCAACAGACCTATGTCCCTGCTAAGAAGAAATAGGAAGTCAAAGTACTTTGAAGATTTCAGAATACATTAAAAGATAACCATATTTGGAACATCCATAATTGCTATTCCTTATGGCCCAAAAAATCCAAGATATGATTTCTATTCCTATAAGATATTTGAAAGTGTATTAAAACAGATTGGTCTTAAACATATAATCTTCCTGCTCAGTCTTTTGAATGTTGGCATTATAGTTATGTACTGTGGTCTGAATAAGCATGGCCCCTATAAGCTCATATATTTGATTGCTTAGTCACCAATGTTGGCTGGCACTATTGGAGAAGGACTAGGAGGTGGGCCTTGTTGGAGGAAATGTGCCACTGAGGTAGGCTTGCTTTCTTTCTTTCCTTCCTTCCTTCCTTCCTTCCTTCCTTCCTTCCTCCCTCCCTCCCTCCCTCCCTCCCTCTCTCTCTCTCTCCCTCCCTCCCTCCCCCCCGCCTTATGACTCAAGATGCAACTCTCAGCTACTGCTCAAGTACCGTGCCTGTGTGATTCCTGCCATGATTATAATGAACTAATCTTCTGAAACTGTAAGCAAGCCCCCAATAAAATGCTTTCTTTTATAAGAGTTGCCTTGGTCCTGGTGTCTCTTCACAGCAATAGAACACTGACTGAACTTAGAAGAAAATGTAGGAACATGCCACAATTTACCTATTTTCCACAATTAGATCCCAACTCCTACTGTTCACCACCTTCCCATAATACTATCATCTTATGAATTGATGCATTAATAAGGTCAGACCCTCAGGAACCAACGGCTTCTAAAAGTCCACTAGCGGAAGATCAAACACTCAGCACATTAAGATGTAGGCATATTTTGTATTCAAATTGTAATAAAATCTATCTTAAATTTTACATGTACAGTATCGTTTAATAAATATATGTGTTGGCATTGGATGCATACAAGTTTGCAGATGTCTTCTTTATCAATCTATCCCTTGATATTTTATTGATCTTTAACTATAACATTTTTTCTTAAAATGTATCTATTTCCCCTTTGAAATATAATTTCCCATTCTATCTGTGTGTGTCCTTTTATATGGGTTTCTTACAGGCAACGTATTGTTTGGTTTTGTTCACTCTTTTTGAACTAGATAAATTTGTATATCAAAAGTTATTGAAATGTAGAGATTTGCACATAAATGTTTGTTGATTTTTCTTCTAATTGTTTTGGATTTTCTCTTTGTTTCTTTCTGTAATATTCATTTTCATATTTTGACAATTTACTCTATTGATATTGCTTGATTCTTCTCTACTATTTTGTATATCTACTTGTGGTTTGAATGTGAAATGTCCCATATAGTCTTATGTGCTTGAATACTTTTAGCTCTGTTTGGAAATATTATGGAACCTTTACGAAGTGGAGCCTTGCTGAAAAAAAAGAATATCATCAATTTTGAAGTTTTTTTTTTAAGTTTCACATTGATTAATTGATTGATTGTGCATGTGTACGTGTGTGTGTGTGTATGTGTGTGTGTGTATGTATACCATGATGAATTTAGGAAGGTCAGAGGAGAAACTTGAAATCTGCCCTCTCCTTACACCAACTGGGTCCTCGGGACTGACTGCATATTGAAAGTTTAGGTGGCAGGTGCCTTCACACACTGAAACGTCTTGCCAGCCTGCTTGGAGGATTTTTAAAGTGGCCCTGTCTTTTGTTCTCTCTTTGCTCTCTGAATGTGTATGCACCATTACAGGCCAGTTTCATGGTCTTGCAGCCATACTTTTCCTGTCATAATTAATTGCACTTTTTTTTCTTCACACTGAAAGTCAAAATAAACCTTTCCCCCCTTATCTTGATTTTGTTATGGTATCTTTTCACATCAACAAAAACAAAAGCATGATTCTATTGTTCTAATAGAATTTATACTCTGACATGCTGTCATCATGGTAGTCACATTTTATAATCTGTTCTTCATTTATGACTGTGGACTCCACTATGCAAATAATTGATTTGGTGGTCATGAATGTTACTGGGTTTTGTTTATCATAAAATGATTTTGTTTCTCCTTTTCCCCTTAAATATACCCTTGCTGAGTACAATAATCTTGTTTGGCAGTTATTTTCTTTCAGGACCTGAAATTTGTTGGTCAATACTCTACTGGCTATAGATTTTCTTTTGAGAAATCTACTGTTAATGTAATATGATTTTCTTCAAACAAATTTTGTACTTTCCTTTTGAATATTTTATAATTCTTTATCTTGTACTTGTAACAATTTGATTATAATATGCTATGAAGAACAGTTTTTTCTGGCCATGTTTATTTCATTGATACTCATATATTTCCCAAGATTAGGTTACTTATCTACTATAATTTTAGTGAATTGGTCCTCTATGTTTTGAATCTCATTTAGTTACTTAGCAATGGGCCAAATATATAGATATTTGATCACTTTATGCTTTCTAAAAGATCTAAGATTGGGGACATTGAGAGTATGGTAAAATAGAGACTAAAAAAGCATAGTGAAAATGAAGCAACAGGCTACCAGAAAGTCCTTCCTGATTTGTTATTCTTTGGTTAGCCCTTTCACTACTTTATTTAGACCTTCATTATTACTAAGCCAACATGCCCACAGGCCATCATTTGTAAAGGATAGCTATATTGAAAACAGAAGTTTGGTTAACAGTTTTACATTTTTACACATAAATTTTTCCAGTGGTTGTTGATTTCTGCGGAGAATTCTTGAATATATTCAAATCAAATTTTATTCATGGACCTTGAATGTATTGTCAGTTTCATCTTTAAATACATGTTTTATTTTATTTTACAGGTATAAGTATTTTGTCTGAAGGTATGTCTGTGCACCTTGTGTGTTCCTGGTGATCTTGGAGGTTGGAAGAGGGCATTGGATCCTCTGGAACTGGAGTTACAGATGGTTGTGAGCCATCATGGTTGTTCTGGGAATCAAGCCACTGTCCTGGTTACTTTTTGCTGATCTATGCGTGTCTGTCTGCAAGACTTGAGATATGAGGACCTGAGAAAATGGGGCAGAGTACAGTGTAATGTTGTAGACAACTTTACTTCAGTTTCACTGTGCTTTTATACATAAACGTAACAAAGAAAGCAATGATCCAAGGAAGATTGAGTTCAGAAAAACAGGATCAGAAAAAACATAAATAAATAGTAAAAAACATAAAAAAAATAGTAAGCACATACTAAATATTAACCGAGCAGCCTTTTCCCAGAACTTTCTCAGGACCAACCAATTTAAACACAATTTCCTGACATGTCCTACAGATCATATCTGGGAAACCACAAAAGGCAGAAGGCCAAATCCAGATTCTGGGTACACTGAGGACAGCACTCAGCATATCCTTTCACCAGACTGGATTCTATAGCTATGTTCTGACATCCAACAAAAATCAACATGTCTTATAAATTAAATGTAAATGTTTGTCACAGGAGGCACAAAATCACATCCAAGAACAATCCAGTGAACAAAATGTACCTGAGGTGAAAGGTCCATTTTTCCTGGAGCCTCTCTTACAGTTCCCCAAGGTGTTGTTCACCATGAATCATTCTTTTGACCATGTTCCGACACTGTCCTCTGGAAGAGCATCCAGTACTCTTAGCTGTTGAGCCATCTCTCTTGCCCCTCTACTATCAGTTTCTAAAACTGCCTTATCATATTTCATTTTATTCACTTTCCAAAATATGGCATTCCAATCAAAGCCTTGGTAATATAATCTTCACTTTCCATTGTGTCCCTATTACAAAGAGAATATATTTTCAACAAAATGATGTAAATAACTAAATTTCCATAAAAATAATACTCCTGGATAGTTTCTATGCCACAGATATAACATATCTGGCTTCTTTATAGACAGTAGTAAGCTTATGCTCCAGTTCACATGCAAGTAAAGTAGTCAAAGAATAATGTAATATTTAAAGTAATAGATAGTGTGACACTTGTCTCAGAATAACTATATAGGTTAATGTAATAGAACTGAAAGTCCAGAAGTCAGCTGATATAGTCCTGGTCAATTGATTTTCAACAAAAGAAGTCAGCTGTTTGTCTTATTGAGATTCCTTTGTAAGTACTAAGCCAATTTTCTCTTTATTGTTTTAAAGACTCCTCTCTTTGTCTTTCTGTTTTGCTCTGATGTATCTGCTTGTAGATCTATATTTATTTGTCCTTCTTGCCATTTGTTTAGAGCTTTGGATATTATGAAGGTTAATCATTACAGTCAGTACAGCAGGATTTAGAATAATCTAGAAACTATATGTATGATACATATCATTGTGTTGTGTAGTTACTGATTGTTATTTTAGTTACTCAGTCATCCTCATGCTCTCTCATTGTTCAGCACAGTGCTACAGGATAAACTGTTGTACAAACTAGACCAATCAAAATTTTAGCTCCTTTGAATAAATAGGTTCTGAGGGCAGTGCTTGAGGATTTGCTATTGTTAATCTGATCCCAAGAGACATCTCTTCACTGTCTTTTCCTCTCCTGCCAACTAGGTGGACCTACATACTAGCTTTCATGTCGAATCTCATTTCGATTACCCAATAGCTTATATATTTGATGAGCATAAATTGAGGTAGATGAAAATTTTGGTTCTTCTCACACTCCCTTTACTGCCTGGAAACCACAACTCCAAGAAATAAAATTTATGATTGAGACTCCAGCACTCTCAGTGTGCTTTGCGCAAAGTCCAGCCTGTGTGCCATGAGTGAAGGCCGCTTGAAAGATGAGAGTCTCACAACTGTTCTTGCTTAGAGATGAGCTTTACTGATGAGGAATTGAGAGTGTGGTAAAATGCAGTGGTGCTGTTATCCTTTCCAGAAGATATGATGCTAACTGGAAACTGGTGAGAGAATAGTTTTAGTTCTTGCATAAAGCATTCTGGCAATCAATTCCCTGTCATGTTGAGTTGGAACACAGAAGGGAGAATAGTGAGATAGATGAGAAATAGTCTCCTCTTCATTTTCACTTCAGGTCGTTTCAGCTACGTATGATTAATAGCAATCTAAAAACAATAACTAGGAAGCTCCATAAATAAATTATTTATGATTTAAGTTGCACACTGCTTGAAGCGGTATGACATCTCATGCCATCCTGCTCTATGATTAAATATGAATCATCTCTTGGTCCAAAATATTGACACTGTATACACTACCCAATTGCTAGCTACTTAGTAGTCATTTAAGCTGTCATATCAACTGTCTCATATTATCACGGACTTGTGTTGAACTGACATCTATGTTATTTAACAGTGACCCACAAAGCACAAGAGTAATGATACAGAGGAGGCTCCATATATATGATCTGAAATGACAGTTTAACCATGTGATGATATTACAAACCATATAGATTACACATGGAAGACTCAGTACTAGCTGAAGTTTCAGGAATCCACTGGGAGTCTTGGAACATATGCCCTGCAAATAAAGGGCCCACTCTAGTGGTCTAGGTTCAAATTGACTTTTTTATTTTCTGTACACTAAAGCAGCATTTCCAAAAGCTTACAATAGTTTGCTCTCACTCTTGAATGGTTTTCAACAGTTCTAGTGAAGTCAATCTCTTCTATGTGTTATCGATGAGGAGTATTTCATAACTGAGTATTAGGTCCTCTTCACAAAAAGAATCATCTAATATTTCTGAAGCTCAGTCCAAAACTGTAAAATGAGAAGATTCATATAAATTAAATCTTTATCTCACTTAAAATTTATGTAGCATTCCATTTGAATACTGCAGTGTACAAGGTGAAACATCTGAGCTTAAGTCACAAATTCAATGAAGGAAAAAATTGCAGAAATAATTTTGGTTGATGTCAACACAATACAGAATGACTAGCAATTTTGAATCGCCTATTGATTCTTCCAACCAACTTCTTTTATCACAGGAGATGTATTCAGATACATATAGTCCCATTGTTGCTCAATTGAAGAAAGAAAGCACAAGCTCTTTGGGGGCATTTCATGGTGAATTTCATTTGTAGTAATTGAGTAGTGCAGCATTTCACATTCTAGAATGTATTGACTCTTTTCTCAGGCTTTAGCAATCAGCAATATTGTTTTCCTTAAATCTATTTTGAATTAATTTTATTCTCTAAGTTTTTTGCTTAAAATATCCTCTTCCTGTTGCTATCAAAACCATGGGAAGCATGTTTAACAAGAGGGGTTAATGAGGGCAAAATTTACCCTACTGATTAAAACATGTACCTAAGACTGGATAGCAGTGTTACCTAAAATAATTCACTGTGTAAAATTGAGTCACATGATAGCACTGTAAAGAAAAATTTATGTTTAAATATTATTATATTTGGAATGTAAGAGCACTAGCTATTTATAATTGGCATTAGTTCCACAACAATGGTAACCTTGAAAATAGATAATTTTACTTATCATGAAACAATAAAATTATGAAATTCTATAAAATATTTTATCTGGTATTGTTAGATACCAATAACAGTGTATCTCATTGAATATGTTTCTATTGGAGCTAGACTTATTTATAGGCTATTTAAATATGTTTTGTAATTTATATTTATTAAAAAATAAGTAATTTGAAAATTTTCACCTGAGGACTTTCAGCTTCATCTCTCACATAAGAAGAACTTGAAAGTCATTACTTTTGTCCATATAATAAGGAAAGCAAGAGAGACACTATTCTTGTTCACACTGTAGGGCTTAAATATCAAAATATGAAGAAAGAGCTGATACTAGTGTCAGAGCCAAGATCTGTTCACATCAAAAGTTTTCTACAAACATATGAAACACTCCATCCATTAATACATACTATTCCCAAATTGCCGTATAATGTTCTCCAAGATAAATCCATTTGAGATCATAGAATATATATTAACAAACTTAAAAAGATGAAGGGAAATTATTTTATATCCAACTATAATGGAATCAAACTAGAAAGCAATAATAGAAATATAGCTGAAAATATTCAAATATTTGGAAGCCAAACAACACACTTCTGCACTACACATAAATCAAAAAGGAAGTCTCAAGACATATTAATAAAAATTTAAGTAAATACAGTGATATAATATAATTTGAGGGCTTAAGTCAGTATTATCAGGAGAACATTGGATAAAATATGTATGTCTTGCTGGGCGGTGGTGGCGCATGCCTTTAATCCCAGCACTCGGGAGGCAGAGGCAGGCAGATCTCTGTGAGTTCGAGGCCAGCCTGGGCTACCAAGTGAGCTCCAGGAAAGGTGCAAAACTACACAGAGAAACCCTGTCTTGAAAAACCAAAAAAAAAAAAAGTATGTCTTAGAAAAACTATCAAAAATAAATTATCTTAACTTTTACCTTAGGAATGTAACGAAATTGTATCTAAATTAATTTAAATTTAAACCTAATTCAATAATAATAATAATAATAATAATACAATAGTAACAGTAATAGAAACGAAAATCAAAGATCTTGTAGATTGGAAATGTATAGGGACAATCATTGAACCACTCAATTCTTTAAAGATCAATGAAACTAATGAACCTCAAGCCAGGCTAACCAAGAGAAAAAAATACAGAAGACTTGATTATCAGTAACATAATCACAATCTTAAAGACAAGATATGTATATCACACACACACACACACACACACACACACACACACACACATATATATGTATACTGGGTAATATCTTAAATGTGACATATATTCATACATAGATTACTTAAATAAAATGAACCAATTACTCAAAGACATAAACTAAATTCATGTAAAAATGTTGAAAGAGGTCTGCATCTATTTTTTAAATAAATTAAATTAATCATTATCTAAAAATTAATAACCAAGTTTGTATTCCTACAGTGATGAATTTTATAAAATAGGTAATGCAGAAGTTATAGCTAAAATTTAGTTCACAATATAGAAGCAAAAGGAATATTTCTGAACTCAAACTATAAAATTATCATTATCCTTACATCAAACCCAAATAAACACATTACAAGAAGTGGAGAATGCAGAGCAATGCTTTCCATTCATGGAGAAAAAATAATCCTCAAAAAATATTAGCAAATGTAATTTAACTATGTATGAAAATAACTATACTCTGACCATATGGGGTTTACACATGTAGCAGAGTTGAATTTCATGTTAGATATTTACCTGGTGAAATCCTTTAGCCCCATCCTTTCAGAAGCATGAGAGTCTTCATCTTCATGACAAAACCAAGTTCCTTTTGTTCTATTCTTCAAAGAAAAGGGGAACCTGGAGTATTTGATGTTAACTCAAAAGTTACTTTTCTAGTGCTCTCTTTTCCTGTCTCTACCTTACGTGAAAATGATTTTGAAATTATCAGCGACCTTTTTCACTTCATTTCTGCTTATTTTTAATCATTGTCTATGAATTCAACTTCTTCTGCTCAGATTATGTTTTAAATAAAAAATCCATACTCTATTTTATGGAATAGTTTATTGACTCTAGTGTTGCAAGACAAATCCAAGTATTTCAAGATAGTTTCCTTTCCATTTTCCGTATAACTTACATATGGATAGACTAATCAGAAAAGTAAAGTGTTTCCTCCTTTGGGGCCAGTAGAAAGGTCAAACCATGCCTTTCTGTCTCCATTCATTGCTGGCTTAAAACATGTTAACATGAATCTTTTAACTTTGTTCTTCAGTGATGTATTGGCTATTCTTTTTCTGTACACGTTATTATCAGTTTGTCAATAGCCATAAAACAGCTTCCTGGGATGCCTATTAAGATAGGACTGAATCTATAAAATTTGGAGCAATTGATATATACAAATATTGAATCATTAAGATATGAACACAGAATACTTTCCTTTTTTCTGTAAGCCATGATTCATGATGCTCTCTATAAATGTCTCATGATGCTCTCTACAAACACCTTTCTTGTTTAATTAAAAATATATTTTTCATAATCTTGTATGTGTATGGAATGCTAGTTGTAGTCACAATGTCTGAAGTAACTTTGGTCTATAGCCTATCATTACCTGCAAGATAATCACAAAACACAAATCAGCCTCAACTTTCAGACATCAATCAGTCAGTGCAATCTGCTTTATAGACAGACTAAAGAAAAAATATTTCATAATAACAACTTATACAGAAATTTATTTTGGAAAATTTAACATCCAATTATGATTAAAATCTCTTAGCAAACTAGAAAATGAATAAGGAACATTTATAAAAATAAACAAAACATTATAAGGGTGAGAAACTGCATATTTTATTGTAGGTATGGAAACATGGCAAAAATATCTCTCTAACTAGTGTTAATTACCATCAAAATGGAAGTCTTAGTTAGCAAAGTATGATATGAAAAGAAGAAAAAATGTGTAAGGACTGGGAATTAAAAAATACAGCTTGTCATAAATGATGTATATAAAGAATCATCTAAAACAATTACTTGAGCTTAAGAAGCATGAGTAAAATTTTAAGGTTAAAATTTGAGTTTAACAGTGAATTCACAAGATTCATTGTTATTCTACATTCTAGTAATAAAGAATTAGAATTTAACTTTAAGAAAATATGTTTATAATTGTAGTTTATGTCACAATAAAATACAAAGAAATTAAACACTATGTCTATAGGATTTATACTGAAAATGATAAGACATTTCTGCATTCTTTCAAAATCTAAGTATGTAGGAAGGTATTCTGTGTTCATATCTTAATGATTCAATATTTGTATATACCAATTGCTCCAAATTTTATAGATTCAGTCCTATCTTAATAGGCATCCCAGGAAGCTATTTTATGGCTATTGACAAACTGATAATAACGTGTACAGAAAAAGAATAGCCAATACATCACAGAAGAACAAATTTAAAGGATTCATGTTAACATGTTTTAAGACTTATTAGAAGACTACATTAAGCAAGGTGTGATGATATTGGCAAAGGAATAACCACATAGATCAATGTAACAGGATAGAGAGCCCATGAATGGAGCATACATAAAGACAGATAAACTGACAAAAAAAAGTAACTATATGAAAAGATGACAGCCTTTTCAAGACATTTTGCTAAAACAAGTTGCCATCTATATGCAAACAAATGTGCATAGACAAATACCTCATAAATTTTCCCCAAATTAGCTTAGAATTTATCATAAAGTTAGCTATAAAAAAACTACACAATTTTTGAGGGAAACATAGGTTAAAATCTACAGTTGTTCCTACATTTTAAAATTCAACACAAATATTACAACCCAGGAATAAAAGGTTGAATGTTATTACAGTTAAGATCTGCTGTTAAAGGCAGTGCCAGGGAGGGAAATATTAATCTAACATTGCTCTGATAAAGGATTTATATACAAAATCTGCAAAAAAAAATTCATAGCAGTAAGAAATCAACCAACTCAATTAGAAATTGGGCAAAAGTGTAGCCTTACATGGTTCCAACATGGGACAGAAAGACAAAGAAAATTACAGGGACATAGGAAGCAAGAAGAGCCTCTGACTCAGTAGTCTGATTGAAGCCAGCTGAGAGGCAAGAATTCCAGCACAATTAACCTTTGTTGTAAAGGCTGTAGATGCAGATGCTACTAATATAATATTGTCAGTCATATACATTAAACTTATATACATTTTCTTTTAAAATATTAATGACTCAGGCTTAAGGACTGCTTATATATGACCTCAAGTACAACGTCCATTCCTCCTCTAGACATTCTCCTGTATCATGTGATCTGCACATTTGCTTCATCAGCTGAAATACTGTTAGGTATCCCTTAAGAACCACCCTGTGATACCATTGGATTTCTCAGACACCATTTGAACATAATAGTTCAAACTCACCAAAATCCTATACATTACTATCGTAAAGAAAGTGAAACATCCTTCTGTTTTAGCCCTCATGCTTAAGTGTATGTTAACATACTTTTGTTAAATCCCAATTCTGCTTCATACTGGCTAGTCTTGAAATTAATTCTATGTCAAAGGCATGGATTCCATTTGGAGCTGAGTTGAGGTCACTAAAAGATTAGAGAAAGTCCTCAGGCTGTTATGGACAACAGAGTGGAATTGTGTGTCCTGTCTCTGTCTTCTCTACTGTAGAGAGATCCACATGCTGATAAGCCCAGCACTCTGAAGGCTGAGGCAGGGGCATCTTGTGCTTCAGAGAGCCTGTAGTACATAAGATACCCTGTCTAGAAACAAACCAAACCAAAACTGAAATGAGAGAGATAAAAATATTAAAATGATGCTCAATATTGTTAATCATTAAGGAATTGGAGATTAAAGCAATAACAAGCTATTACAGAGCTGTCAGAATTATAAAAATCCAAAACACAACTATATCAACTAATGGCAAGGTTTGATGACAACAGGAACTATTCTTTACTGGTAGTGAGCAGGTATAGCTAATTGAGAAAGCAGTATGATGGTGGTTTCCAGAAATATGTATAAAGCTTACTACTTATCTAGGAGTCAGGTTCCTTGGTATTTATCAAGTTTGTTTCAGAATTTAAGTTCATAATATGCATACCAATGTGTCCAGTAATTTTACCTGCAATCATCCAAACTTACACCCAAGAAAGCTTTCAATGGCTAAAGTGAACAGCAAACTGCTTCATCAATACACTTGGGTTTTTTTTTTTCCAACAATAAAAAGCAATGATTTACCAAGCCCCAAGTAAACACAGGTGAATCTTATATGTATTTTGCTAAGAGAAAGAAACTAGTCTAAAAAGGCTACATACTGTTTGATGGCAATTTTACGACCTTCTAGAAAAGGCAAAACTATAGGATGGTAAACAAATCTCTGGTTACTCATGATTTGGAGGTGAAAATTGATTAGGTGACTCACAAGGGGATTTCTAAGGCAGGGAAACTATTTTGTTTAGTACTTCAAGAGTGAATACAAGATTTTAAGTATCTATCAAAACCAATAGAACTTTACAGCACAAAGCATAATGTTAATGTATTCATTCAAGGATTGAATGATGAATGTGCATCACAAACTTATTTAAAATTCCACTTGAGGGAGTTTAAGAAACAAACTGCTGAACTAAGTAAATTTGGAAATGTATAGAATCTGTAAGACTAAAAGCAAAGAAACTCTACATAAGAAAGCCTAGTTAATAAGCGAGTTTCCCACCACAGTATAGATAATCCATTTTGATACTACAATACACATATAGTAGAATTGAATAATTAAATAAATAGGTGATGGTGAACAGGATTCAGGTTTTCAGCGTTAGAGTAGAAATTTGCAGAAAAGCAAGAGAAAGCTCTAAAATATTCCAAGTGGCAGTGAAGTATAGTTAAAGAATGCACTTTATTAACATGGGTGGATATATCTACAAATATTTAAAGATACATATATGATTTGTAATTTAGTTAATATATACACACTTGAGTTTCCTTTTTCTGAAACACCTATAAATAACAACACTCCAATATGAATAGATATATACAAATTTTTATTTTTTTTGTTTTGTAAAAGGGGAGGAAGAGGGGGGAAAGAAAGAGGAGAGAGATCAGAAGATGATGAAAGATGAGGAAGAGAGGAAGGGAAGGAGAGAGAAAGAAAAAGAATTAAGAGAATGAAAAAGATGGCAATTATGTCAAAAGGTTATATGAAATAACTGAAATAATTCATAATAAGTTGAGGTCAAAGATTCTGCAACAAAATGAAATAATACTTTTTTATTCTGCATCATCATATAAAGTAAAAGTCCATATGAATGAAAATACACTGTATAAATAAATCATTGAAGAAATAAATGCATAATGAGAAGAAGCAAACCTACAGTGAAGAATTTCAAATGGTTTTTGTAACTACTCCGTCATTAGGGACTAAAATATGGCTTATGCACAGTGACCGACTTATACAATACACCATGGAAGAGGACAGAAAACCAGGCAACCTTCCAGTGGCAAAATCTGAGAAGATGTAACATCAGGTGATAAACTGGGCATTATCAGTGATAGGACACTATGCTTCCTAATTTGTTTGTTTGTTTTTTATTCTTTGTGTCTTTCACATCATGAATCTCCATCTCCTTCATTTCCCCATCCCTCTGTATTCACCTTCTGCCCTTGCAACCTCCCCGCAAAATAAAGTAAAATAAAATAAAATAAAATAAAATAAAATTTAAGAGAAGAAAGAAAAAGAGAGAGAGAGAAGGAAACAATCAGTCTCATTATGGAAGCTGTAGTGTGACACAGTGAGTCACGCAGTAAACCCTTTGAACCATACATCTTTACTTACAAGTGTTCATTGCAGAGAGTCGTTCATCTGCCTCGAGGCCTCTGGTTTCTGCTATACTATCAATGCTGGGCCCTCACTGGAATTTCTCTTGGTTATCCTGCTGTTGCCCTGTGTTGTGAAAATTCTATAGCTTTGGATCTGCAGCATGGGTCCCTTCACATGCTCCAGCAGATCACAGATGGGGTAGACGTTGGGACGGGCCAACACAACTCTGGTTCTGGGCCTGGGGAGTTGCAGGGTTGGTCAGCCTACCAGCTCTCCCTTGTCCTCACCACCAGGGTGAGCTCTCCTGAATTGTACTGGAGAGTTGACCCCTTGCAGCAATGAGCAAGGGGCTGGACCAGTTCTCCTGTTTTTGTGTCTTCAGTGTCAGACCTCCCTCACCCACACCTTCAGGGTCAGCTCTACTGTGTTGTCCAGGTGCGGTGTAGGGGCTACTGTCCAGAATGTTGTAGCTGATGAGGTCACAGGCCCAGTTCTCCTGCGCTTATGACCTCAGGGCCAGCTCTCCTAATTGCCCCAGGTGTTGACAGATGGGGGGAAGCGCATCTCTCCCCTGCTAATGTCACCACATGACAGATGAGTAATGGGGACAGCTCTCTCATGCTCACAACTTACAGGCTGGGTCACCCACACCTCAGGCAACAGGATTGGCTCTATTGTGCTGCCCAGGTGAGGTACAGGGTCTGCCCTCCCGAATGTTTATGCTGGCTAGTTTTATGTCAACTTGACACAAGCTAAGGTCATTAGATAGGAGGGAGACTCAATTTAGAAAATGCCTGTGTAAAATTCGCTTTCAGGCAAGCCTGTAGGGCATTTTCTTAATTAGTGATTGACATGAGAGAGCCCAGCCCATTGTGGATGAGACCATCCCTGGGCTGGTGGTCCTGGGTTCTATAAGAAAGCAGACTGAGCATGCAATGAGGAGCAAACCAGTAAGCAGCAATTCTCCATGGTCTCTGCATCAGCTATTATCTCTAGGTTCCTTCCCTGTTTGAATTTCTGCCATGGTTTCCGTCAATGGACTATGATACGTAAGCCAAATAAACCCTTTCCTCCCCAAGTTGCTTTGGTCATGGTGGTTCATCACAGCAGTAAAAATCCTAAATAAGACAGACACATTTCTAACATGTGCAATATGGCAGTCATGATCATGGTACTTCCTAACAAAACATGTGTTATGTTTAATCATGTTTTTAATTATTTTTATTTTTCATTTTTTTTATGCATATGTATAGACAAGGAGGCATTATGAATGTGTGAGTGAGTGTGTGTGTGTGCCCACAGAGGCCAGAAGAGGGCTTCAGATGCCCTGGAGATAGAGTTATAGGTGGTTGTAAGCAAAATGACATGGGTGCTGTGAATCAAATGTCAGTTCTCTGGAAGAGCTCCTCAGGGTTAGAACAAATGCTCTGAACCACTGAGAAACCTCTCCAATATCTTAACCATGCTTCTGTGGCTTTATGGATCCCATTAACTATGGTGGGACACCTTGCACAGCCTTGATGCAGGAGGGAGGGGTTTGGTGATGTTTTTTTTAGCGGTGCTCTTGCCCCCAAAGAAAAGTCACGAAACAAGGCAGAATCTACTAACAAGGGTTTTATCAAGACAAAGAGAAAGGGATAGATGTCATCAGGCCTGTGGAAGGACACATGCAAGAAAGAGGGGGGGGG